>ML785675.1:279750-330999 GCA_009831015.1 Picea engelmannii | reverse complement strand
ATATTGTTACCAAAGTGAATCATTCTTCCACACAAACTTATTTGATGCATTAGGGTCCTCTTGTAGTTGTTGAATGAGGTTCCTTGCCTTCTGATCATACAACTATTCTTGGTATCCTTTCTTATTCCACCCAATCAACTTGTAAAATGTAAATAACACAAAGTAAGCTCTCTATGTCTTCTTCTTTCCTTAAAAGTGCATCTTCCACCACATTTTGTTTCCTTTTTTTTAGATAATTTCAAAATCATAACCTACCATATTTGTAATCCATTTTTTTTCTCTTCTAAGAATAATCATTGTTCCATGAAGTACTTCATACTATCATGATCTATTTTTATGTTGAAGTATCTTTATATTAGCTAAGGGAATTGTTTCTTAAATATATGCACTATAGCCAATAAATGGGTTTTATTTAGTTCTATCCTTTAAGTTGGTGGCTTTCAAGGGCAAGGGGCCCTCCTTCTTGCATTAAAACTACACTAGTGCCAGGCTCTAATGTATCACACTTCACAATAAATGTTTTTGTGAAGTCATGAATGCCTAGGATAATAATTATACACATAGCCTCATTAAGCTTTTCAAAAGACTTGGTTTCTTATTGAGTCCAACAAAATGCATCATTTTTCAATAATGTTGTTAATGTTGATGATATTTAATGACAGTTCTTGAAAAAATTATGATAATGTCCTATCAATCATAAGAATCCTCTAAGATTATTCAAGGTTTGGGGAATTGGTTATTCCATCATAGAATTGAACTTGTTAGGGTCCATTTTGATGCCTTCTTGAGATACAATATGACCCAAATATTCCACTTCATGAACCCTAAAATCACACTTGGAAGTATTTGCATATAGTTTTTGTTCCTCCAATAGTTTTAATACCATGTCAATATGTTGTACATGATGTTCCCAATAATTTCTATAGAATAGTATATTATAAAAGTAACGACACAAATTTTTTGAGAAAGGTTTGAAACTTAGAATTTATCAAGATTTTAAATGTGGAAGGTGCATTAGTAAGGCCAAATGGTATCACCAAAATCTTATAATCACCTTCATGTGATCTAAAGGTTGTTTTGGGGGTGTCTATTCATATCGGGACTGCATTATATTTAGGTGGTTTTTCGGCACATGGTTTCTTTACCGATGGTTTTCTATTTCCGGTTAAGGAATTCGTGTTTTGGACTAATCCATGTCATTGGGTTAGGGTTTTCGATGCCACTGGATCCTATATGTATTTTGTATTGTAAACATTGTAGCATGATGAATAATATAGAATATGTTGGTTTTCTCGGTTTGGGTTTCCAGAGGAAAAATATCTGTTTAATGTTTGTATTTTCCATTGTATCTTTTTTGTTCCTTTACTGAATATTTGTTTGTAGTAGACATTGTACAAGGTTAAAATCTACAATGTTGACGTCAACAGTATGGATGATGACTGGGCTAGGTTGACCAAAACGTTGACCGTGAATATCTTTCGATCCGTAACTCTGTTTGACGAGTCTTTTATGCTATTGGAAAGCTTGCAACGTGCTCTTCGCGATGATTCCAATTTCATTGAGTTTTGAGAAATTTGAATTTTTTCCCTTTCTCTATCTGTGGAGACCATTCTGAGCTTCCTGAGTTACTTCTGTCAATTCTGAGATGTTCTTAGTCTTCTCTGGATCCTTTTTGGATCACACCTTCCTACTGATATATTTTTGGACCACCAAAATCTTTCATCAATCAACATATAAGTAAGGGAATAGTTCCCTCACCTTGTCCTTCTCAATCCACTTTGTCTTTCTTGGATGTGTGCCCTTTAAGCCTACTCGAAGATAATCAACACCACCCCTGTGTGATGTCCTCGTCCTTCTGTCCAGGATGATATCTTCCTTTAACTCATCCAAATACTCAGGAGAAAAATCATCAATTGAAGGTATTGAAACTTCCTCACCCTGATCCATGATCATGGGAGGCTCAAAAAGTTTCAAGTTCTCCACATTTAATATTGAGTAGATCTGCATATAAGGTGGAAGATATAGACGAAAAGCATTAGTAACACTTTTCTCCAAAATAGTGAAGGGTCCATAACAGATGGGCTTGAGTTTCTTGCCTTCACCCTTCAATCTTTCCTTACTGATGTGAAGCCATACCTGGTCTCCAACTTGGAATTGATGATCAACCATGTGTTTGTCATGCCGAGCTTTATATTGTGCTTGAATTTTCTCCAATTTTTCTCTGTCTTCTTGGTGTACCTGTTGGATCCTCTGGATGAAATTGGTGGCTCTGTCTTCATTCCTTTATTCATTTGAATAGACATCTCTCCCATACATCAAGTGCAAAGGAACCTTAGGTAAATACCCAAAACATGTCTCAAAAGGAGAACACTGAGTGGAGGAATGTAAGGCTCGGTTGTAAGCATGGTGTACATAGGGTATCTATTCATCCCATAACTTGGGATGCTTGCTGCAGTAGCCTCGAAGAAAAACTACCACTGTTCGGTTAACAACCTCTGCCTGTCCATCGGTCTGTGGATTGAAAGTAGTGCTCCTCTTCAACTTGGTGTCCATCATTCTCCACAAAATTTTCCAAAATTCGCCAAGGAATCGAGTATCTCGATCCAAGATAATGGACGTGGGTAACCCAAAGTGAACCGAAACATACTGAAAGAAGAGATTAGTAGTCTTCTCAACAGTGATATGTTTTTTACATGGAATTAAGATACACATCTTTCTTAACCTATCCACTACAACATACACAGTCATGACCCCTTTTCGACATTGGTAAATCCCCTACAAAATCCACGGAGATACTTTCCCATGGATGGGATGGAAAAGGCAGTGGTGAGTATAGCAACAGTTTTATATTAGTGGGATTACAAGTAGAAAATATCACACACCCCTTTACATATTTAGTTACAATTGCTTTCATCTGAGGCCAGTAACAAAATCTCTGCAGATGAGCCATAATTTTTCCTACCCCAAAATGTGAGCTTCTCATATTACATGGACTCGTTCACTTGTAGGAATACATAGCTTTCCAAGATGGTAGAGTAGTTTTCCCTGCAAGAAATATTTCTCTACCTGTGCACCATGGGTTAGATACTTCTTTAAAATATTCATCAATGGCATATTGTTCCACATAGCTATCATGAGATAAAGAAGCATTCTTCAAAATAATAGAATCAACAATAGAAGGTCTAGAAAGCATATCAACTACCTTGTTACTCGTACCCTTTTTGTACTTGATTACCAAATGAAATTGTTGTAGGAAACCCATTCATTTGTAATTTCGAGATTATTGCAGTTTGGTGTGTGCTTGGAGATACTGTAAGGGTTGATGATTTGTATGTATGATTGTTTCCTTCCCTAACAAGTAGTGCTTCCATTTATTTATGCTTTGAACTAATGCATACAACTCTTTATCATATGTAGGATAGTTAACAACAACTTGGTTAAAATTTTCAGAGTGGTAACATATAGGCTTACGATATTCCATCAATACTGCACCCATGGAGTATCTACTGGCATATGTCTCAATCTCGAAGGGTTGTTGAAGATTCAACAGTGCTAATACTGGTGCGGTACTAATCTTTTCCTTCAAAGTGTCGAAAGATTTTTGTTGCTTTCATCCCCACTGAAAAGTGTTCTTCACACTAGTTAAGGCATGCAAAGGAGCTGTTATAAAGAAGAAGTTTGAAATGAATCTCCTCCAATACTGGACTGCAACTAAGAAACTCCATATTTAGGTTGCACTTTTGGGCTTGGGCCAATTTAAAATTACATTAATCTTGGAAGGATCAATTTTGAATTGTTCTCCTCCTACAATATGACCTAAGTACACAAGTGCAGTCTTACCAAATTCACATTTGGACAATTTTACATACAACTTTTCTCTTTGCAAAGTATCTGATACTTGATTTACATGCCTTACAAGTTCATCCCAAGTCCCACTAAATATAAGAATCTCGTCTAAATATACAATCACAAAATCATCTAGAAATGGCTTCAATACATCATTCATCACACACATGAAAGTTGTCGAAGCATTACAAAGCCCAAATGACATAACTAAGAACTCAAACAATCCCTGTTTGGTTTTAAAGGCAGTCTTCCATGCATCTTGTTCTGCAACCCTAATATGATGATATCCACTGTGCAAATCCAACTTAGTGAAATAAGCAGCATTCTTTAACTGATCAAGTAAATCATCTATATGAGGAATAGGGTATCGATTTCTCACCATGGATTTATTTAAGGCCAGTTAATCAATACACATTCTCCATGTGCCATATTTCTTTGGCACCATCATGATCAGAGAACCACAGGGATATGAGCTGGGCCTGATGACCCATTGATCCAATAAGCCTTGTACCTGCTTCTTGATCTCTATCATCTCTACAACTGACATCCTGTAGATGCCCACATCAGGAAGAGAAGAATACTGTTGAATATGTATTTCATGTTAGATTTCCCTCTTAGGAGGTAATCCATCTGGTTCCTGGAAAATATCATCACACTTAAAAACAATATCAATTAATTCTTTCTTATGAGAAGGATCACATCCTTGGAAAGCGTCGGATGTTCCGACATCTTTCTCCCTTACGATCATGAGTACATGTCTCTTATTAGTGTTTATGAGTCTCTTCATTTTTCCTGCACTAACAAGTGTTGTGTTTACCCTCATGTTGTGGGCTCTAAAAATATATTCCACCCCCCCTTAGTAAGGTGATATTTGTTCTCATGACGAAAGAAGACTTCTTTTCTATCATAAATATAAGGACTCCCCAACACTATGCCACATATATCAAGTGATACAACATCCAAATCCACTTCATCAATCAACTTTGAAGCAATAGCAAATCTGACCCTACATTGCTTGGTGACATTAAGTTTTTATTTATCACATACACAACCAAGAGGATAAGGCTTTGGATGTGGTTTAGTTTCAAGATCCATATTTTTGACAAGTGCTTCAGATATCAAGTTTACTTGGGAACCAAGATCAAACAATGTATCTATCTTAGTGTGTTTAGATACAACTCTTATATGAAATAATTCATTCCTCTTTCTTTCATCATCATGAGACTCATTATTGGAATTTGAACTAGAATGAAGAGAATCTTTACCTTGTACTCCAACCACTGTGATCTTTCCTTCATCTCATGAATCATAACCAAGATCTTGTTACACTGTAGAAACGGTCTTTGTCTTCCCCTTTCCACCGAACTACTTCAGTCTCTTCTCTAGATGTGGTTTCGAACAATATTCATCATCGTGACCACTTTTCTTGCAANTTCCTTCTTCTCTCTTTACAGTGGTGGTCTTCTTGTCCTTCCTTTTAAACTTATTAAATTGCTTATGTGGGATATTTGAAGGTTTCTTTGTGGGATCTTCTTGAACATGCTTTCCCCTGTTCTCAAGGTGAGTGGCTTGCACACAAACTTCTTCAATACTGGTGGGGTTAAATAATAGCAAACTATGACGAATATAACTATGAAGTGTGCCAATATACTTCATTAAAGTTTCATAAGAATCCAAAGGAATGTTTCATGCAAGAGATTTCTTCCTAAATTCTTTCGTGAAACTTTGTACAATTTGACCTTTACTTTGTCTTAAAGTTTTCCATTCAATCATTGCTTTATGTAAATAACCCAATGGATAAAATTGCTTCCTTATCGTTGATTTAAATTCTGACCATGAGGAAATAAGATTACCACACTTACTTATGTCCTGTATTTTTCTCTCCCACCATACAAGAGCGGTGCCTTCCAACCGAAGAGAATCTAGTTGCACTTTAACTTCCTCTTCATCAATGTGTTGAACACGACAATATACTTCAACCTGTCGGATCCATTTATCTAGCTTTTCAGGATTAACATCTCTATTAAACATAGGTGAAGAAAATTTTACATCAATATTTAATAATGGTTTCTTAAAAGAATCTTTATGGCTAGAATGATGAGAATGATGAGAATGCTCAGAGGAAGAAGAGCTAGAACTTGATGGTGAAGATGGAGGCTCAGGAGGGTCTCCTCTAGTCACTTGATTTACTGAATCATTATCATCAACTTGTGCTTCCTTTTTCTTCCCTTTCTTCTTCATCCTCTTCTCGTAGTCTCCATACATTCGCTCGACCATTTCTAACATGTGATAAAAGACCATATATAAGTTTTTCTCATATTCATCACAATTGTCCTCTTTGACAATTTTCTTCCTTCGGGATGCACGAACAACTTCGGGATTGAAGGTATTAAGAGTTCCTTCACCTTGCTTATGCTTAGCCCTAGTAAGCATTAAGACTCAAAAATTCAAGTCAAAGATGACTTCTTTGATACCAACATGATCCAAGATATTTTCATCGAAGTGACTTATAAAGAATTGTATTAAATGATCATAAATTAAAGTGCACCATAAAGAAGGAAAAGATCAATAATGAAGAGACATAAGAATCAAATCTAAACACAAAAAATTGATAACGGAGTTCGTCCCTGGTAGATTACGTCTCCTGGTCCTACTCTCAAATGGGTAGGCCTTTTTATTAACTCAACAAAAGAATTTGGCAAAATACATAAGTATACCTCATTCTGGAATTAAGTTGTAGAAGCTTTGCTCAGATCAAAAAACATACAACACCATTGAATTCGTGGCATCGAATTACCCAAAAGTGACTGTCTCCACACCTCAATTTGACTCTGACACTCCTAGGCCCTTGAGAAATATGGTCTCAGTTTCCATGCATGCTCCCTACAATTAATTCTTTGTACTGCATCTCAAAATCCGTGCCCGACCGTATCGTCAAGCACCCTCCCTTTCGTTTGTGGGAAGACTCAACATTTAAGCAAAAAGTGGGGCAGACTAACCAACGCAGTCCGTTGGCCCAACGACGATAGAGGCTATTGTAAGGAGTTGGATAGGGGGAGGTCCCGGGGTCGAACCTGCGGCCCTTCCCTTTTGGGTTATTGTTATAACAATATATATATATATATATGGATTGGAACTTTGCCAAGTTTGGAGCGTTGTTTAGATTCGTCGGAGTTTGCAGATTGGTCGTCAGATTTTTCAGGGCTCCGCTAGATTTGGTAGGCACGCTTTTTATTTTTGAAAATCCAGTTCGGGCCCTCATTGGGAATTTTCCCATTTCCACGTGGAAGCCAACCATTGGCCCACGCCAACCACTTTCATAGTCACTTGCCACATCACCTATGAAATCATCCTACCACGTCACCTGCCACGTCTCGTACGGTCTGGCACATGGCTGTATGGATTGCCACATGGAATTTCCTCATTGGTCCATGGATTGACCTGAAAATGCCGAAAACAAGTGACACGTGGTAGCCTCTGGTGCTGCCACTTCATCATGCTAACGTCAACATGACATGTGTCACCCTCTACATGTGCCACGTACATTGTATGGAAACTGACTTCATCCGTACTGATGTTGACGTCAGTAGTACGAATGTTGACTCATCCTTGCTGACTGCACTAGGTTGACCAAAAATTTAACCGTGAATATCTTTCGATCCGTAACTCCGTTTGACGATTCGTTTATGTCGTTGTAAATCTTGCGGTGCACTCTTCGCGATGATGCCAATTTCACTAAGTTTCGAGGACTTTGAATTTTTAGCCTTTCTCTGTTTGCTGAGGCCATTATGAGATTCCTGAGGTGCTTATGCAATTTTTGAGTTCTCCTTAGTCTTCTCTGGATCCTTTTTGAATCACTACCCCTTTTTCAGTGCGCTAGCTCGTTTCTGTAGTTCGCTAGGGTTTGACTACAGTTGCACAATTCCCTATCAAGATCATTGAGAACAAATCCCTAAGTTGTTGGGCCAAATTCCACCACAGATCAATGCGCCCTACCCTAGCACATCCCCTGCAACTCTCATATTCCAGATTGGACAATTTTAAATTTTTGGGATTTTTTGGTCCAAGAGTTTCTACAGCCATGGTGACAAGTGTTCCAATGGAAGATAGGCTTGATGGAGCCTCTAACTTCAACTCTTGGAAGTCTAGGCTACTAATCAATTTAGAAGAGAGTGATCTGATGAAGTTTGTGGAAAAGGTTGTGTCAGAACTAGATGATGCTTCAGAGAAGTCCCAGTGGAAGAAAAATGATGAAAGAGCTAAAAGGATAATTATCTACTCTGTGAGAGACCCTTGATTTTGCACATCTCCAAACTAAAGACAACTAAAGATATGTTTGATGCCTTGAAGAAGTTGTTTGAGAGCAACAACACCAACAAAGCCATTTCCATGAAACATCAACTTCATAATGTTAATATGACAAAGGCAGATACAATTGCCTCATGAAGATATCCAAGATCAAAGATCAATTGGGAACCATTGGAGAGATCATATCAGATAGAGAATTGTCATGTTGACTCTTAATGGTCATTGGAAGTCATTCATTCAGAGTATTAGTGGGCGATCCAAATTGCCTAAGTTTGATCAATTATGGGAAGATTGTACTCACGAGGAGACCAGACTTTCATCTAGAGATGCGCAAAGTTCCCATCATGATGAAAGTCATGCCCTTGCCTCTCATGCAAGGAAAATAAAAGGAAGAGGAAGGGGTTATGGAAAACCATTCAAAGGAGGAAAATCCAGACCAACTTCTGAGTATAAAAAGAAGGATATTTCAAAGATTCAGTGCTTCAAATGTGAGAAGTTTGGATACTATGCCAGAAATTTCCCTTTGTAGAAGAATAGAAAGTAGAATGCCTCCACTAGTAATGTTGACCAAGAGCCACCCCAGAAGAAGTCAAGGAAAAAAATAAAGAATGATGAGGAGTTCTTCTTCATTTCATCCCTCTCAGGTACGATTCCTACTAGTAGTGATATCTAGTTGATTGATAGTGGTGCTTCTAGACATATGATTGGACACAGAGATCATCGTACATATCTAGTAGAGAAATACTCTCGGTTGCATGTTGTACTTGGTGATGATGCCATATATACTTTGAATGGAATTGGGGTCACTTCCTTCTAGTTAGACTCTGGTACCCTGCTTCATTTGAGTGATGTATTGTTTGTACCGAGGATGAGAAGGAACCTTGTCTCTATTTCAGCCTTGGAGGAAAAAGGATACATGGTTTCCTTCTCTGATGGAAAGGTTCTTTCATGGCACAAGAAATCTAGTATGGAATCAGCCCGTGTGATTGGTGTTCAAGAAGACAATTTGTACATATTGACAATTTGACCAGTTTAGGCCCTGGTGCATGATTCTATAATTCTGAGTGAGTTATAGTATCTGAGACTTCCTCATTTTCATTATAAAACTCTTCCTGCTTTGGGGAAGATGGTGACGGGGCTTCTACAACTTCATGTTGAGCAGGATGGAATTTTCATAGGTTGTACTCTTGGAAAGAATGCAAAGGGGTATTTTTCGAGCAATGACAATAGATCCAGGGGGATCTTGGACCTGGTGCATTCAGATTTGTGTGGGCCTATGGAAATTTCCTCTTTGAGTGGATGTGTATACAATGTGATCTTTGTTGATGACTACTCCCGAAAGAATTGTATTTACTTTTTGAAGTCCAAGGAATTTGAAGAAGTCCTTGGAAGGTTTCAGGAGTATAGAGAACATGTTGAAAACCTGACCGGAAATAAGATCAGATCACGGAGGAGAGTACACCTCCAAGGGTTTCTGTGATTTTTTCATTGAGGCAGGGATCGAGAGGGAGTACATTGTTCCTTACAACCCCAAACATAATGGGATTGCAGAGAGAAAGAACATGTCTATTGTTGAGGCAATTAAGGCGATGATTCATGATCAAATTTTTCCTATGTTTATGTGGGAAGAGGCATCCATGACCACTGTGTATGTTCAGAAAAAGATCCCTCATAATATTTTGAATAATATGACTCCCAAGGATGCTTTCATCAGAATGAAGCCCGAGGTTGGAAAATTCAAGATATTTGGGTGTCCTGTTTACATTCACGTAGCCAAGGAAAAAAAGATGAAGTTAGACCCTTCAAGTAGGAAGGGTACATTTATTGGGTACAATGAGTATTCGAAGGAATATCAGATCTACTTCCTAGGTCAGAGATAGATTGAGGTGAGCAGAGATGTTTCCTTTGAGGAGGAGGTAGCCTTTAGGAGATCTAGAGGATCTCACATGGAGATTGATAGTGAGAGGCAAGAGGATATGATATCTTCTCCCCCTCACCCTTCAATAGTTCAGAGGGACCCAATTGAGCCCATGGAGATAGTTGATCCTATTGATCCAGTTGATCATGTAGATCCCGTTGATGTTCCTATAGATATTGCAATACGTCGGAAAAGACCTGCATGGGATTTTCAGAATTTGCAGGAGGTAGAGGGACATGTAACTCCCCGTGGCACTTTAGAGAAAGCAAGAGATCTCATAGATTCTCGATCTATGTTGCAACGATGAGACACATCATTGATTATGAGCCTTTTTGTTATGAGGAGGCATCTAGTCAACAGGTCTGGAGAGATGCCATGATGGAGGAGTATCAGTCCATCATGAAGAATGATGTGTGGGATATTGTTATGAGACTTGAGGGGAAGTATATGGTGAATTTAAAGTGGATCTTTAAGATCAAACATGCAGCTGACGGGAGAATCGAGAAGCATAAAGTGATACTTGTGGCTAGAGGATTCTCTCAGGTAGAGGGATTAGACTATGAGGAGAGATTTTCTCATGTTTCTCGGTAGACCTCCATTCAGATGATCGTTTTCCTTGCTTCAACCATGGGTTGGAGACTACATCATATGTATGTGAAGACACCCTTCCCCAATGGATATATTGAGGAATAGGTGTACATCGAGAAGCTAGTTGGTTTTGTGATTCATGGGAAGGAGTCCCATGTGTGTAGGTTGAAGAAGGCCCTGTATGGACTCAAGCAGGCACCTCAAGCTTGGTATGCGAGGATTAATGGATACCTGATGAGTTTGGGTTTCAACAAGAGTGTTGATGATGCCAACCTGTACTATAAGGTTGTTGATGATGAGTCCCCAATTTTGATCCTATATGTTGATGATTTATTTCTCACCAGAGCAGAGCGTCTCATTGCTTGGTGCAAACATGATTTGCCCCCTGAATTTGAAATGAAGGATCTTGGCATGATTCACTATTTCTTGGGACTAGAGGTGTGGCATAGAACTAATGAGATCTTCTTGATTCATGGGAAGTATACAATTTAGATTCTGAGAAGATTTGGGATGTTGGACTACAATTCCATGGCCACACCGATAGTGTTGAATCTGAAGAAGTTGAGTGAGTCTTCTTCTGATTCATACCTAATTGATCTGACTATGTATAGATAGATTATTGGATCATTGATGTATCTGGTTAACACCAGACCAAATAATTTATATGCAGTGAGTGCACTTATCCAGTTCATGATTCAACCGAGACATTTGCATTGGGTAGCAACAAAGCATGTGTTGAGATACCTGCGAGGCACAGTTGGATATGGCTTGAGATATGCTTCCAATGTTGACATGAGATTACAGGGATAGTCTTATTCTAATTGGGAAGGGAGCACAATTGACAGGAAGAACGGTTTGGGGTTTGGCATGGTTTCCTGGTGTAGCAGGAAACAAACTTTTGTGGCCTTGAGTACTACAAAAGCCAAGTATATTATAGTATGTATGGAAGTACGTGAAGCAGTGTGGCTTCAGAATCTCCTTGCAAGATTGTTTTGTAATATGCTAGATCCCACCGTGATTCATTATGATAACCATAGGTGTGTGAAGCTCTCATAGAATCCAGTATCTCATGACAGATCGAAACATGTTGAGATCAAGTTTCATTACATTCAAGATATGGTGCAGAGGAAAGAAGTATTGGTGCAGTACCTTCCTACAGATGAGAAGATTTCAAATGTTCTCACCAAGCCCCTTTCCAAGTTGAAGTTTGAGTAATTCCGTGATGAACTTGGAGTGATAGAGAATGCCCCTCTCGCTAAGAGGGAGTGTTGATGGTTGCAGCTTCGTGAGACATTCTATAGGTTGTACTCCTCGATGGACTAAGATGGTTTGACCTGTGATGATACTCCTCGATGGACTGAGTTGAGTATGACACTTATCGATGGATTGATAAGTTGTACTGGGTTGGTGCCCAACAACCCTTGGGTTGTAGCCCAAGTGGTTGGGACGTTGTATTGGGTTGGTGCCCAGTGAACCTTGGGTTGTAGCCTAAGAGGTTGGGATACTATATTGGGTTGGTGCCCAACGACCCTGGGTTTGTAACCCAAGGGTGTCCCTTGTGGACACGTCTTGTGGTTGTATCCCTTGACGATGATGACACACACTATGTGGTTGTATCCCTCGTGTATCCTAGTGGGCTGTATCCCCTAGATGAGATGAGAAGGTCCACATTTCTTGTAGCCATGTGTGTTGTGAAGGAGAATAATTTCACTATGATGTCAAGAGAAGGAAGAAGGCCCATGCCTTGCACATAATACTTAAAGGTTCAAGTCATCCATGTTGAGAGGCACCACTTGGATGTGACAGTTCACATGCTGGACTTGTATATATAACAAAGCTATTTCCCATTTGGAGACATCACTTGGATTATTTTCTCTCTTGTGTATTTCACTCTATTTCAATAGTGCATTTTTTTTGGAGTTGTAGCACCATTCTTCTTTCTTCTCTTGTATCTTCTCTTAGACAAATATTATAGTGAAAGGTTGATGGGTTTTCTTCCCTTGTGTAGAAGGGTTTCCCAGGATAAATTCTTGTGTATCTTGTGCATGGTTATCTTCTTGTGATATTGGTTATTTACTATAGTTATTGTATATGGTTTATGAATCAGTTATGCTCCTGCTAATGTGAAATGATAAATAAATTTAATGAAATTAAATAAGCATACAATTCTAACACAAGGGAATAAAGGGTTTAGATGTTTGAACATATAGTGAGCATAATTTTGCAATTACACAATATTGTCCCCTTTTTAACAAATTTGTTGTGTTGTTAGAGCATATCAATTTAGAGGATTTCCCTTCAATGCCTCTAAGTCCAAATTCCTTAACTTTCAAGAAAAATCTCATGAAAATTTCTTGAAATGAAAATCCATTATTCCTAATGATTGTACCCATTGGATCCATAAGACCACGTCAACACCATCCATTTGGATTGAAATAATTGGGCTATCCAAAAGATAATCCCCCACAATGAGCTTAATGCTATGGAGCTACCTTGAACAATTTATGGTATCTCCATCTATAATGATTACTTGAAATTCCAATGTTGAATATATTAAGAAATTGAGAAGTTTGGCCCATTGACAATTAATAAAATGATGGGTACTACTAAAATCAATCTACATTTTTACCTTATTTTTTTAGATAAATCCTTATATCTTAAGATTTTGAGGCATGATTATTCTAGCCAAAGCATTAAAAGATAAGGTTGGAGTAATCCCTTATATTTTTTGAGAGTGTTCCAATTCTTGATCTTCTTCCTCTTCACAATATATGTACGTAGGAACTTATTCTAAATACACTTATTCCATTTACTGTACTTTCTATCACAATTGATCATATTATCCCCTTTTCTCTTCTTTCATGCATTTTCTGAGGTGTTGACCTTATAGGTTGATTGAGGTTAGGAATGGGAACATGGCCCTCTCTATATGAGTCAGTGACAACCCTTATAGTAGCCATACTTTTCTATTAAACTTTCCTTTCCATATTAAAAGCATCCTACAATGATTTAGGTTCCAACATACATACCTCATGTTGAATGTAGTTCTTTAAAGTGCCCATAAATAAATCCAAAAACTTATCCTCCAAAATGATCTTCAATCTAAGACTCAAGTTTTGGAAGTGGTAAATGCGATTTATAACTAGTCCTATAATGTGATGTTAATTCATATGCAAAAATAGAAGAAGAGACAATAGATTCCTTTTTATTATAAAAAATCCATTGGTATCACACAAATTATTTAGGTTATAAATAAAAGGATGCAATAGTTACCTCTTGTAAAGTTGGAACTTGATGTAGATAAAAGAATCACTCCATATGGAACCATGTTATTGGATCATTACCATTAAACTTTCTCATATCTATCTTAGGAATGAAGTAGTTCCTTGGTCCCGATTTTAACCCATGATGATGTGGATCTTGGAGTGATGAATGATAAGGTGATGAGGACTCAAACCTCTTGTTCTCCAATTGTGTTCTAATTTTCTCCATTTGTGATCGTGACATAACCCTTTTGTTCTCCTTATCCTCTTGTCGAGGAGGTGAATTAAGGGTACAAATGAATCTTATCTCATTCAAAATTCCCTCCTCCATGTCTTTGAAATCATATTTGTTAAACACCTCTTTGAGGGCATTTTTAAAATATTCAATTTCTTTTTTTTCTTACCATATCTACGTTTTTGACCTTCCTTACCATTATAGATTTATTTCTTTCCATTTTCTCTTCCATCTTGGACATTGAAAATTCCACATATTGATTTTCTTCTAGTGTCAATGATGATCTCTTTAGAGGTTTATCAAGTGTATATTTTTTTTCTAATGCCCCTTTCCATTTGAGATAAAAACAATGTTTACCTAGAATTCTCATCCTTTTTCTATTTATCATACTTTTTGGATCACCCCAAATATATCTTCCAATACAAATTTGTTGAAAGTTTCAAGTTAACATACCTTTCTAGGCCCTTATTTGTATATGATATACTCTAAGATATTATCTTTACATCCTAATGATATCATTCAATTTGGACCTTCCATCTGAAATTTATGCTCACATCACCTAAACTTGTTGTTTTTTCCCTAGTTCAAGAGAGAAAACTTTACTAACTACCATGCCACCAATACTTCACATACAACTCTTAAATTTGGATCCAAAACATCCTAGTAATATTATTTCCAATGAAATTGGTGGCACTTGATTTGGAGTTTGATAGATTCATGTATAATTTTTTTTTATGAAAACATATGCTTGAGATTAGTTTTAGGATTAGTAAAAACCCCTTACTTCCACAATATATAACTCCAAAAGTTTAGTGAACTAGAATCTAAAAAATTTACCCAATATACTTCACCATGTCCTCTCTACGCTCTAAAAACTTTTTATTCTGAAAATAACCCAAAAAGGAGTTGGAGAGAAAATAATAATCCAACTCATTTCAAGGAGCCAAACCTAAGGATCATATATTCTAAGACCAAATCTTATGGACCAAACTTCCCAAATAGCACAAAAATAGAAGAAATGATTCCTAAATCCATGTCTCATTGGTATATATAGTAGACAAAGGGTACAATTACAATTAAAGGGCCTAGCTAACTAATGATGACAACAATAATATAAAAATAACAATGCAATGTGTTGTGACTTAGGGATTAATATGACTAGTATTTGGAATTGGCATTGATCTTAGGGTAGATAAAGTCTAAGATAAACAATAAATAGGAAAATAGATAAACAAATCCATGAACTAATCAAACAAGTAGAGTTTCAAGAACCCCTCCTCAATGGAGTTGATAATCTATTGTAGGAATACTTCTACTTAATAGGGAAAAATCCCACCACAACAATGCATTGGTCAACTAAGGAACAACAATAAATAATGATGACCTATTCTTCCCTTTCAATCATGCAATAAAAAAATTCAAAAACTAGCATTTAAGAGGAAACAAAAAGGAATGTACTTGTGAGACATTCATTGTAGGGTCTTCATATCTTGAGCTTGCAAACAAGACAATAACAAAATCCATACTCTTTCCTACAATGGTAAACCCTATCTCTAACTTGCTCAAAATGGAAAAAATCTCTAACCTACTAAGGATTGATCCATAAAAATGCATGTAAACAACTTGAATCAACAAAGTAATTTTTTAGAAATAAAGGGGATTCTTGTGAAATCAAGAAGAAAAGAGTACATGTGATTATTATCTTACAAGTGATGAACTGGATTCAAACCTTCTCTCCTTGGGGTTATTTCCTCAAAAGGGTCATCTAGTCCTTAATCTTCTCCATATCTCTTATCAATCATCATACAAGTAAGTGGGTAATGTAGATGAGTAAGTAAAATATATGCAACCTAAAATGATAAGAATCCCAACAACATAACATGATGATTCAATTCATAATTCTTCCAAAGAGTGTAAATGAGGCCTTATTATAAATGAATTAGGGTCCTTGTAGGGTTTTGGGGTAAATAAATGGCCCATTTTCTAGAAAATCCTAAAATGTATGTGATTGGGCACCTTTTCGCTTGATTAATTTTGATTGTTTCAAGATTTTTTCACTTACTTCTATCAAATTTAACTTTTTCAACAATTTTGTGGGTTTTTCCTAGACTCTTGTGTATCTACGAGGAATTTCTTGGGAAAATTCACATAGGTCAATTTCTCTAAGGAAATTAAGGTATAATTCAAGCTTTTGGATGTCAGCTAGGACAAATGGGGATGCACTTGGAAGTCAATATTGTTGATCACATAGGGACAAAATTTGGATGTTAACAACCCTATTGAGTCTAAGTTCACCTAAACATGGAATATATGGGTCCACATAAACATGGGATATGTATTGGAAGACAAAATTGATACTTTGGATCATATACAATCATAGAACAGGAAAGAGACATGTATTGATTCAAAAACTTCATTGGATCTCCATGTCTAGTTATCAAACATAATATTGTCAGACAATATTCTTATTTTTCCAGGGAAAAAAAAGAAAGTAATTTTATTAATATTAACAAAATTACATCAGTAGATTCCGATGGAATTATTGTAGCTGAAAGCTCAATACTACTCAAGTATACATGTAGAAACCAAAGAACATATCATAGAGTTTGCATAAAGTCTACATATAGTCCCATGTTATATGTTGGGCTATGAGGGACATGCCTTTGGTAGTGTATAGATAAACATTCAATATGAGTAACAAAAATAAATAGAGTTTTTATCTATATCCCTTAAGATAAACACAAGTGACTATAAATCCTTTTTGAAAAGGAGTTGTAATGACCATCCCAAAAAAATAAACATATCCCTCAGATATTTTTGGTTATACATGGAGCCAAGAGTTGTGAATAAATTTTGAGGATACCTATAGGGTGTTTTCCCAAACCTACCACGTGCCTTGGTCCATCTCCAATCCAGCTTTGGAGAGCTTGTATGCGTCTTCATTCTCGCTCCTGAAAACATCTTTGAAGGAGATATGAGATAAAAAAAAGTTGTGTTTCTTTTTATATATTGAAAGAGAGGCTAAAGAGTATATTTTAAAGAGATAAACCCCCATTCATATAGTTTATAACAATCATAGAATCCCCATATACATTGAATTGTTATATTTCTCTTTCTTTAGCTAGCTATAGAAGGAGATTAAATGCCATTAGTTCATTGAAGTTGTTAGTATCACTTCCAAGGCTTGCTGAGAAGGATAGGGTGTTATTTTATGAGAGGTATATGATTCCACCCGCTCCCCTTGGGGTGGGTTCCCTTGAGAATCACCATCAAAAAAGTCCCATGGTAAGTCTTTTTGGATGATAATTTTTTGGCACAAGTTATCCTGATGGGGTGGCAAGTTTTGAGGGAAACATGACCAAAATTACAAACATGTTACTGTGCAAGATGTTGAGGGGATTCAATCCCTTCAAAGATTGAATGGTTTCAAGCTTTCCAAATAACCTAGTATATTATCAATGGAAGAGTCTTTATATTGGAAGTATTGGGGTATTCCATCCATTTTTGAAGGGATACTTCAACCTTTTCTCCATCCCAAGGATAGAGAGTCCCTACTAATCTTTGGATATCCACCTAGATTGATAAGGTAAATTGACATTTCATAAAAATATGTTGACTTGTTTTTCTATCCTATTTGCATCAACTACATTTGCTAGGTCCCACAAAATTTCTTCTTTGCAAATTTTCCCAAGTGGAGGCTTTGTTTAAAAGTAAAATATACATGAATATCTTTTCCTTTCTTAGAAACTTCATTTTCCAGAGCTTTTTTCCCCACCAAGGTGGGAGGGCCTCACTATTTTCCATCCCCAATGCTTAGTAGCCAAGGTGAGGAGTATACCTTCTCAAGGGATTTAAAGACCATATCAGTTGGTCCTCTTAGTTCGATGGGAAGAAAATTGATTTTTTAAGAAAGTTTATGTACTCATTCAACAATGGGGAATGCACATCCTCTAGCCCAATATCTTGCCAACTTAGCCATCTACATTGCTTCATCACCAGATCAGTATGGAAAATATTATTTAAATAGAAAAAACCCCCTCGATTTAAGTTGTGGATAAGGGGTTTTGGAGGTATATGTTTTTTGTTGCAACCAATCCAAGGATTATTTCCAATTAATATACTAGATCCAATACCAACCCTCTAGACCAACCATTTCCTAATGAATGAGAATGAATTTAAATGGCTTTCCATACAATTGATCCATTTTGTACATTTTTATTCAACTTCTGAATCCATTCAACGATTGAATCAATGGGAAAATATTTTTCCTCAATAACTTGAGGCCATAGATTCGAGCCTTCTATGATCCCCCACACACTCTTACCAGCCACAACTTTATAGAAAAGAAAAATATTTTTTAGCCCCCATTCACCTAACTTCTTCGGAACTATTAGATGCTTCCATGAGACCAACACTAGTTATTTTTTTTCTTTTGAATCAGACCAAAGGAATCTATACGAGAGCTGTCTAATTTTCCCTAGGATACCTATTGATATCCATGACAGGGAGGTCCAAAATATTAGGATTGCTTCTAAAACAACTTTGACCAAAAGTAGCCTTCCAGCTCTATAGAGCCAACGATTGCACCAAGTATGAAGTTGTTTCTCTACTTTAGCTAGTAGCCATTGCCAATATCTCTTTCAGTAACAATTTTATTTTAGGGTAAATCCAAAATATTTTATACTTGCTTCTATATCCTTGATTTGCAGATCCAGGACTTGAAAGATGTATTGATTCTCTTGTTTTGACAAACCCTAGGTATATAGGGAGGATTTGTCCATATTTACTTGCATTCCTGTAGCCTTGTAGAAATTTTTGAGAATATTCTTCAACTGCTCTACATAGTAATACTCTCCTAAGAAAAAAATAGTATATCTTCTACAAAGATAAAATGTGAAAAATAGAAGTTTGTGTTGATTGAGATACCTTTTAGCTTACCATTTATAGTTGCATTGTGTATCATTCTGTTAAGTCCCTTTGCTACCAATAGGAATAAGAGGGGTGATAAGGGGAAACCTTGTCTAATTCCTTGCTTAGCCTTGAAGAAGGAGGTATAAAATCCATGTATCAACAATGAAAAAGATGTGGTGTTGATACAATTTAGGACCCAAGTTACAAAAGAGTGAGAAAATTCCAGATGGATAAGGAGAATTCTAATGTAGAGCCAATTGACCTTATCAAGAGAATTTGACAAGTCCACCTTGAAAGTGACGGTCTTTTGTTTCCCCATGTGGATAGAATGTATGCCTTCTTGAGCTATCCCTATACCTTAGTGTATATATCTTCCCTTTAGAAATCCAAATTGGTCAAAGGAGATGTTGTCCAAGAGGAGATCTTTCATCCTGGATGCAATTATTTTTTATATTATTTTGTAAATACCGTTGCAAAGGGATAAGGGCCTAAATTGATCAAAGGTACTCAGGTTGTTCGATTTAGGAATAGGGGCAATGAAAGTTGCATTAAAGGCCACTAGGAATTATCCTCAATTTTTGGAGTACTCCACCATTTTAAGAAGATCCTCACCAAGAAAAAGGAAGAAGCCAATATAAAACTCAGTAGTGAGGCCATCTAGACCCAGACTTTTGTCTTTCTAAAATTTTTATAGAACTCTCCATAACTCCTCTTTTGTGACTTCAACCATCAGATTCTCATTTCCTTATTGATCTATAAATTTGGTGAAGATGCCTGCCACCTAAAGGATAACATTGATCATTTCCGTAGAGTCATCCTTGAAAAGATATTTAAAGTGTGAAGTTTCCTCCTCCACAATTTCAACAAAAGAAGTGGCACTTTAACCATTTGATTTGTGTATTGACCAGATGGTATTGATTGCCTTCCTTCTGTTGGTAAAGTGGTAAAATAATTTTGTATTTTCACCACCTTCCTACAACCAAAGGGCTCGACTCTTCAATCTCCATTCCTTTCTTTATTTAAGAGAATTTTCTTTCTTCCATGTTTGAGATTTTTAATGTCCTTCGTTTGTTGTTCAATAAAAGGGCTTGATTCCTCCTTATCCTGCCAATCCTAAATATTTTGTTCAATCTCAAGGAGAAATCTATCTTTATTTTTTCTCCTTTCTTTTTTCTAGGTGATTGCCACCTCTTTTTCCCTTTTTATGTTTGACAGAAACCATCAGACGATATTCTATTTCACACAATGCTGAAAATTTTAAAAAATTGTTAAGTATGTTGAAAACTGTAAACACCCAATTTTTTTGTTTCTCCATGTGAGGTCCTAAGCCATTACCCAACATCCTTAAATGAAGGTCTTTCTTATCTTTTAAGTTTTTTTTTAATAATGTTTTTTTTGTTAAAATACTTTTTCTATTTACATTAGAGAAAAGAAAAACATAATATAACAAGAGGGTATGTACAAAGGTATTTACATCCTCTTCCTCAAGGAAACTAAAGCAACAATAAGAAAGTGTATCCAATCCCTTGACATTTTTTATCAACAGGAAGCCTTTAGCTAATAATTGTATACAAACCACCTCCTTCCATAATTAATAAAGATAATAATTGTATACAAACCACCTCCTTCCACAATTAATAAATTGTAGACATAGAGCTAACTCCATTCTCAAAAACATATTTGCACTAAAGTTTCCAAAGAAGAAACAAGGCTAAAATCCTTAAGCGGTGCCAAACATCATTGAGAGAGAAGCAGATCAAAAATTTGGAATCGCCTAATAGTAATGCTCTCCAATGCAACATCCCCTACAAAATGCATGCATGCTCATACTAAACAAACTCCCAACAAGACATGACAAAAGAACAATCCCAAATGAGATGCTTCACTATTTCCAGCCTAAGGTAGGAAGAACAAAGCTCATTTGAGAGATTGTCCTAGACCAACTATGCCTTGGTAGGAAGGCCCTTGTCATTAATGTGGTAATGTTTCATATCAACCACTAGACCACAACTTGATGGGAGATTTAGTGTTAAAAGTCCACATTAATAAAAAATAAAATATAAGATATAAATAAAATATTTACGTAAATAATTTAATAGTAAAAATTAAAGAAAACAAGGAAAATAAACAAATTGTTAGATCCTCAAATTTGAGTGATTATTTCTGTATAATCCGAGTTCCCCGTGGGTTTTTCAACATGATGAATCCATTTCTGCATTCAAAAATAGATTTTAAACAACAAAAAATAGTGATTTCATGCAGATTCTTGTCGTCGGATTCTGACAAAAAAATGCCATCTCATAGAACAGTTAAATAACGCCAATAACTATATAGATGTTTGTGTATAAACACATCATGTAGTGATAGTGAATGACCATCACCATGAGTTTTAGGACCATCACTAATATTATTAATGATCATTAAATGACCATCATCAATATAGGTGACATTATGATAATGGTTGTTGATAATATCAATGATGATCATTAAATGATCATCACTGATATTAATGAGAGTCCGATAATGATTGTCACCAATTAATTAATGACTATTATTAAATAATTTTCTATGATGAAAGTGGTGATAATCCTTAACTATCACCATAACTTATTAATGACAATTGTCTTTTACCTACTTAGTAAGATACTAACGACGAAGAAAATCACCAATCACTATCAAAATCCCCCTTTATTAGTCCCCGATGTAGGCATAGAGGGACTATAGCGATCGATAATTCGTTGACCTAGTATTAGTTTGCTCTTTGACCACAAATATTTGCATAATATCTAACGTTGGAACTAAGGAACAAAAAATATTGATTTTTATATAATAAAAAGTACCACATATGTCATGATCTGATTGGATAATAGATTGGAGGTCTTATTGCCGGCTTCGCTATTCCCAATGTTTTATATGTTAGCATATCCAAACTTTTTTATCGTATACGGTCTTTTTGAATCATATATTTTTTTATGCATTGCTTGAAGGTGAATTAATGCTAGCATTAGTTCGAATGTTTGTCTTAGCATTTTCTGCTAGCTAAATTTATCCCAATGTTTGATATGCTAGCGTATTCAAGGTTTGTCTATTTTTTATTATTATTAAGTACTTAAGGTATGCAAGCCTGCCACACACATTCTTTCTTAAATGTTTACACAGCGCGAGGCCCTTGGATAGTTCTGACAACCTTAAATGTTTACCTAACAGGCCTCAAAGCCTTAAATGTTTACTTAACATGTATATCACGGAACATGCTAGACATGAAAAATAAAAATAAATTTGAATAATTAATTGAATAAAATTTAACAAAACATTATCACATTAATAATGAATACGATATTTAATATTAATATTATAGGATAGATATCAAAAATTTAATTTATAGTTTATTTATTAATATCAATATAAAATAGTATATACAAGTATATATCCATTTTAACTCTAGAGTCAAGAATGATCAATTTCTAGGTACAAACTTTTATTATCATAAACAAAATCAAAATTTCAAATTTACATTTAAAAACTTAAAAAAAAATATTGAATAAAATTTAAATAATTGTTTATACTATTCTTTAAGTAAAAAGTGTTATAGCATTATATAAATTACTATAAATCTTGGTACAATGTTATAATATTCTATAAATTACTCAGTCTCATGTATATGACGGAATTGTTAGGTGCAAAATGTATATGATGAAAGTGTTGGGTGCAAAATGTATATCACATAACAAGATTGACATGAAAAATGAAAAATAAAAATAAATTTGAATAATTAATTGAATAAAATTTAACAAAACATTATCACATATTAATAAGTGATGCATGGCAGTGTAGTCCCTACCAGGTTGGAATGAGAGTAAATGAGTGGGTTGCAAGTTGCAGTACATGTGGTATCCATGCGAATTAGTTTTATTTGAAATTTATCAAAAATTATTAATGTCTGGTACATCAACCAATGTTCCTAGTATCTAAGTTTGAATTATGGAGTCTCGTTAGCAGGTTCACATTTTTCATTTTTCATGTGAGTCTATTCCGTGATATACATTTTGCACCCATCACTACCATCATATACATTTTGCACCCAACAATTCCATCATATACATGAGACTCAGTAATTTATAGAATATTATAATATTGTACCAAGATTTATAGTAATTTATATAATGCTATAACATTTTTTACTTAATGAATAGTATAAACAATCATTTAAATTTTATTCAATATTATTTTTAAAGTTTTAAAATGTAAATTTAGAATTTTGATTTTGTTTATGATAATAAAGTTGAAATTTATTTTTATTTTTCATTTTTCATGTCCAGCTTGTTCCGTGATATACATTTTTCACCCAACACTTCCGCCATATACATTTTGCACTCAACAATTATGGAGTGGTGGGTTCACATTTTTTATTTTTCATGTCCAACTTGAACCGTCATATACATTTTGCACCCAACAATTACGGAGTCGCGGGTTGGTGTAGTCATAGGTTCACATTTTTCATTTTTCATGTCCAGCTTGTTCCATGGTATACATTTTGCACCCAACACTTCTGTCATATACATTTTGCATCCAACAATTAGGTCATATACATGAGACTTAACATTGTACCAAGATTTATAGTAATTTATATAATGCTATAACATGTTTTACTTAATGAATAGTATAAACAAATATTTAAATTTTATTCATTATTATTATTAACATTTTAAAATGTAAATTTGGAATTTTGATTTTGTCTATGATAATAAAGGTGAAATTTATTTTTATTTTTCATTTTTTATGTCCAGCTTGTTCTGTGATATAAAATTTTCACCGTCATATGCATTTTGCACTCAACAATTATGGAGTGGCGGGTTCACATTTTTTTATTTTTCATGTCTAGTGTGTTCCGTGATATACATTTTGCACCCAACACTTCCATCATATACATTTTGCACCCTAATTTATAGAATATTATAACATTGTACCAAGATGATTTATAGTAATTTATATAATGCTATAACACTTTTTACTTCATGAATAATATAAACAATTATTTAAATTTTATTGAATATTATTTTTAACGTTTTTAAATGTAAATTTAGAATTTTAGAATTTTGATTTTGTTTATGATAATAAAGGTGAAATTTATTTTTATTTTTCATTTTTCATGTCCAGCTTGTTCCCTAATATACATTTTGCACCCAACACTTCAGCCATATACATTTTTCACCCAACAATTACAGAGTCTAGGCGTGGGAGTTGCGGGTTCACATTTTTCATTTTTCATGTCTAGCTTGTTGTGTGATATACATTTTGCACCCAACACTTCCGTCATATACATTTTGCACCCAACAATTCCGTCATATACATGAGACTCAGTGATTTATAAAATATTATAACATTGTAATTTATAGAATATTATAACATTGTATCAAGATTTATAGTAATTTATATAATGCTATAACACTTTTTTCATTTTTCATGTCGACTTTGTTCGGTGATATACATTTTGCACCCAACACTTCCGTCATATACATTTTGCACCCAACAATTCCGTCATATACATAAAATTGAGTATTTTATAGAATATTATAACATTGTACCAAGATTTATAGTAATTTATATAATGCTATAACACTTTTTATTTAATGAATAGTATAAACAATTATTTAAATTTTATTCAAAATTATTTTTAATTTTTTTAAATATAAATTTGGAATTTTAGAATTTTGATTTTGATTATGATAATAAAGGTAAAATTTATTTTTAATTTTCATTTTTCATGTTCAGCTTGTTCCGTGATATACATTTTGCACCCAACACTTCCGTCATATACATTTTGCACCCAACAATTAAGGAGTCACGGGGTTCACATTTTTCATTTTTCATGTCTAGCATGTTCCATGATATACATTTTGCACTCAACACTTCTGTCATATACATTTTGCACACAACAATTCCGTCATATACATGAGATTGAGTAATTTATAGAATATTATAACATTGTACCAAGATTTATAGTAATTTATATAATGCTATAACACTTTTTACTTAATGAATAATATAAACAATTATTTAAATTATATTCAATATTATTTTTAATATTTTTAAATGTAAATTTTGGAATTTTGATTTTGTTTATGATAATAAAGATGAAATTTATTTTTATTTTTCATTTTTCATGTCAAAAATAAATTTCACTTTTATTATCATAAACAAAATCAAAATTTCAAATTTACATTTAAAAAGCTTAAAAATAATATTGAAAAAAATTTAAATAATTGTTTATATTATTCATTAAGTAAAAAGTGTTATAACATTATATAAATTACTATAAATCTGGGTACAATGTTATAATATTTTATAAATTACTCGGTCTCATGTATATGAGAGAATTGTTGGATGCAAAATGTATATGACGGAAGTGTTGGGTGAAAAATGTATATCAAAATGAAAAATGTGAATCCGCTACTCCCTAATTGCATGCATGGATTATGTATTAAATATTTCGTTGAAGACATTAATATTTTTTGATAAATTTCAAAAATACAACTTGCAACCCATACATTTACTCTCATTCCAACATGACAGAGACTACGCTGCCACACAACACTTGTTTAGATGATGGATTTGGAAATGAATAATTTTCAATGATAATCTAACATTTTATGCATCAACATGGAAGAAATTTTCAAGTCATTGCCAAAAGCTCTATTTCTTTTAATGCAACACTTAGGAAAATTATAGTATTAGTTTTCCTTAGTTATGTTTACTATATGTCGAATTTTTCATATGCGACATATTATTTCTAATGGAAGACGTAAAAAATGGTTGAACTTGGATAAATATTTATATAATTTTAAATTTTATTAATATTTTTTTACATATTTTATATTGCAGTAAAACTAATTTTTATATTTTCATATTTATATTTATTATAGAGATTTGTTTATTTATGATATTGATAATTAAAAATAAAAATAAAAAAAAATTATCCTTCTTTACACTTTTAAATGTTAAAGCCAACATTATGTTTAAAAGAATTAGGTTCATGATAAGTTGTAATTACATGATGGTTTTTGGTTAAATATATAACTATTACATGATGATAGTTTTTTTCTTTTTAAATATACATTTATTATTCATATAATCATATAAGTTTTCATGGATGGATTATTGGAAGAGGAAATGTATAAATGTTAAGGTGTAACATTATTTTTAAAAGAACAAATTCTCATGAGTTTTATAGTGAAATTGGACGTTGGTCAATTCCTAAAATGTTATGGGATGAAACAAAGAGTGTGTCACCTTTGTGAAGATCGAAGATGAAAAACAAACACTTTCTCTTAGATTGTTCGGCCTATACCCAAATTAGATCTCAATTTCAAAATATTTGTCACATTATCAACCTTCTTAATCTTGGAAAGCTTCCCTTAATGTTTTTCTAGGAAAAACAAAAATCTAAAAAATTGCAAGTAATCCCTTAAGCTCTTAAGATCCTATCATCACCATCATTTTAGTTTACGTAAAAACAAAAAAATAATAATTAGTAATTTTGATTCATGAATTGCAAATTATTTTTTTTAATAGTAATTTAAAATATAATAAAAAAAATTAAAATAGTACTTTAAAATGTAATAACAAAAATTAAATATTTAAATTATGTAAATTGATATTATAAATAAATAATAATGTAAATGATTACATTTATAACATGGATTTAAATAAATATTTATATTGATATTATAAATAATCATATGAGTGGTTGTAGTTATGATGTGGATTTAAGTGTTCATGTGCCCAAAAATAGATGTTTTATTTAGCGGAACATTTAGCCTTTTTTTTATTAGTTTAAAGTTATGTCACACTCACTTGATTTGAGCTAAAGGAAGCCGTTTTATTTAGCGGAACATTTAGCCTTTTTTTTTATTAGTTTAAAGTTATGTCACACTCACTTGATTTGAGCTAAAGGAAGCCGTTTTATTTAGCGGAACAATTAGATTTTAATTAGTTTAAAGGTGAGTAGAGTGTTTATAATAATAAAATAATAGTTGAGATCCACTCTTTGGCATTTCGTATATTATAGTACTCACTGTTGTCCAAATCATATGGTACTCAGTGTTGTCCAAATTGGTCCTAATCATCTATAACTTTCAATAGTGGACCATTTCATCTGTTGCATATCAATATCAACCCCTTTTCATAATTTCCTTTTCAAGATAACCCAATACCTTTGGCACATATCATTTTAAAAATTAGCGAGTCAAGTCAAGTCAAGTCATATATAATGTTTAATTAAAATAAAGTTTAAAGAATTATGGTAAAATAAGTTATAACTTTTTATATTTATAGTGTAAACATTAAAGAGATATTTATAACTTTTTATATAATGCTGTAACTGTAATTTTAAAATGTGAGATATTTATGACTTTTTTATATCTATAGTGAAACATTAAAGAGCTTTAAATGTAATTTTAACATGTATAAATGTTAAGTATATTTATTAATAGATTATGGTTTATTCATACTTATATGTTATTGAATCATCTCTTTTAATCAATGCGATTTAAATATATATATAAAACAGTATTTGTGTAGTAAAAATAATTTAAGATAATAATGTTAGATATAAAAGGGATAAAATATTGTTAGTAAAAGATTTTTTATCTTTTATTTATTTTTACTTTTTTTTTTTTAAAGATGTGTGAGAAGAAATATGAAACATTGTTAAGAAATATTTTTTTCAACAACTTGACTTTTTACAAGTTGGATGGAAGGAAAAAACGGGAGCGGGCGAATGGCAATGGCGATTTTTGAATCTGGATCCTACTGGTTTTTGGCACCATGACTGTTGCATCTATGCTTGGCACCCTTTGCGCCATTAACGTAACCAGATGTTTTCCCATACATCGATCTGGGCGAGAATCCTTCACATTCATACCATTATCTGGGTCGACCGACAGTATTGGGTCTGTGTTCTGAGACCGCTTCCTATTTGGGGGCTCAGAGACAGGTTTGTTTCACTATCTTACATAGAAGACATCCTTTGGCGGTCTCAGCTGTGTCACTTTGGTTACCTGCGCTCTTTCCCGGGCCTGACCCTTTAAGTTATGACCTTTGCTCTGTTTTTATGCGGTTTCCTAGACTTTGTTTTTTACCTGACCATTTCTGTAGCCCACTGACCCCAACATATGACGTTCTGGATCTGCCCTCCTCCTTATCATACGCTCTCGTTTTTTCCCCTGCTAACTGATATGATTCCCATCTGACCGACATTTTAGCTTTTGGGATCCCTTTCGCATCTTCCCCTCCTCTCTGACTTTAACCAGAAGCCCCTGTCATTTCACACACCTCTCAAGTCACAGTTCTGACGCTCTAAAAGAATCCAGAAGGGAGCCAAAGACATGGACCCCTCTGTAGGGGACATGGGTGACCCATGGGACCACCCGACAATCCTGGCTTCGATCGATGACCTTTGCTCTACACATTTTCGAACTACTAAGCGGTCAGTCACACCTACCAACCTGATTCCTGGATCCACGCACCCACCCACATCTACAAATATGTTTACCCGGCCTAGCTCTCCAAATAATATTGGATCTACTACACATGCTACACTTGGTGGAGCCCGCCTTCTGGATAAGCGGATTAAGGGTGTTGACAGTTATGTTTTGTAGGATTGTGAACTTGGTGGGAAACGATCTCTCCCAGGTCATACTCCTATTAAAAAAGGCATTCACAAATGCAGGCAGAAAGTTTGGAAACCTAAACTTAGACATCCCAAGCTCACTCTTGGAATGGACTTAGGACTTACTGATGCATGCAACCTAGCCCTCTGCGCTTTAGTAGGGCGGCTAGCTTACAAAGAGAAATGCAAACAAAGCTTGGATGCCTGGATTACTGACCATTGGAAGCCATTGCTTGGTTACATACCAAAGACACTTTTGCTCCAACAAGGCTGGCTGGGCTTCATCTTCCAAAAACCAGAGGACACGGTCCTCATCCTGGAGAAATTCTGGGCCTTCGATGAAGGTAGCCTTATGCTCAAAAGGTGGAGACTGGGATTCAATCCAGCCTCGGAGTTCTTTAGCCTTCGACACTTATGGGTTCTTCTACCTGGTCTCCCTTTACAACTCTGGAACCACCAAGCGCTCGAATAGATAGGGGCCTCCATAGGTCGTTTTCTAAGGGTGGATCCCTCCTCCCTTTCAGTTACGGACAAAAGAATGGAGAGGATCTACATGGAAATTGATATACAGGTTGGACTACCTGAAATCTTGGAGATTGATTGGCGCAGTCAACTGATATCTCAGAGACTTGATTACTTAGGTATTTCGTTTCGTTGCTCCCTCTGTCGCCGAACTGGACACTTGAGGAAAGACTGCTATAAGTTCCCACCGCCTGTTCTCGCTTTGGATCCAGCAGAGGATTCAACTTTTGATGGATATATCTCATCTCCCAGCCAGCATGTGGAGGAGGCATCTTTTCCTTGGAGGGATACCCTTCCAGCTGATGATTCTGTTATAGGTAAGATTCAACTTTTTTGTCCTTCTCTCTATAATACCTTCACTTCCTGGGATAGACTCTTCATAACTGAACAGGCCGACAAATTCTTGTTTGATGTTATCCTGGACTCCCTTCCAGTTAGGCCCGACCCACCACCTCATATACCTACCCCCCTGCCAAAACCTACCGAACAAGTTACAGTCGGCCACACTCCCCTACCGACACAAACACCACATTGTTTGCTACCTTCGGCTCCATTGAGCGATCAAACATCTACTATAATAGAGGATATGCCTAGACCGTCCTCTCTACCTGGATTCTCCGAGCCGACCCAATCGGTTCTCCAACTAGATACCATGTTTCCGAATGATACCCCTGCCCCACCTCTCCCCTATGAGTAGTTACCCATCCATACCTATCATGGGAAAGCTCTTTATCAACCCACACCTTCTCCATCTGACAAACCTTCTTCATCTTCCACAAAAATTTTACTTGGACCGGATCCCACTTGGTCGAGAGGTATTGGGTTGGAACTCTCGCCTTTAAAAACCCGCAGTGCTCGCAAAAAAACACAAGCTGGACCAGCGACTTCGGGCACATCTGATTCTGCTACAATTCAAGGGGCGCTTAGAGGATTAAAAGCCCTTGCCTGGGGTAAGTCATGATTCTTCTGTCCCTCAACATTAGGGGGGTTGGAGGGCCCCTGAAACTCGCCTCCATGCGTAGACTTTTGGATCTCACTAAGCCGACAGTCATCTTTCTTCAAGAAAATTTAGTGGATGCTTCTATTGCGAGGGATTTCATGCACTTGCTCCGACCAAATTGGATGACCTGCACTGCAAGCTCAGTTGGTAACTCGGGAGTCCTTCTGGCCTCGTGGGACCCCACACTTTTTGATTTTCTTCCGATGCTCAGTCCAGGAGGGATCCTACTTTCCGGGTCCTGTTTTGAACTAAAGGTTGATATCAACTTGCTCAATGTATACGACCCTTGTGCTGACCGTAAAGTCTTCTGGCAACGACTTGATGACCTCGAGCTATTGGCTGCTAAGAACCTTATCCTAGCTGGTGATCTCAATCTTACCACCAGACCTGAGGAATTATGGGGCGATAGGGTGCAGATCGACCCTCTCCATAGTTTTTTTAATCACATCTTTTACAAAAACGCCTTAGTCGATCTGAAGCCAGCGGAGCTTCTACCCACTTGGAGAAATGGGAGACAGGGCTCAGCTAGTATCGCTAAAAGATTAGACCGTTTTCTAGTTGCTGAGGATCTGCTTTCGCCTTCCTGCATTTACCGATCTTGGGTTAACCTCCCATTCCTCTCTGATCATGCATCCATTTTCTTACAGTTGGGTGCGGGCCAATTTTGGGTTGGACAACCTTTCAAATTCAATCCGCAATGGCTGAGAGAGGAATCATTCAACAGCCTTGTCAGAATGGTTTGGGCAGATTCTTCCCTTTTGACACCGGGTGATCCCCAAGGAAACCTCACTGTCAAGCTCTCCAGATTAAAATCTCGAACTATACTCTAGTTAAAAGAGAAAAAGATTACAGAACAGGTCGACCTTCACAGAATAGAGCAGGAGCTGGATTTCCTTCTTCGCCTCAAGCTTCAGGATGCCAACAATCTGGAATTTGACTCTAAAATTCTCGGCCTTGAGGAAGCGCGTAGTGCCCACCTTCGTGAAGATGAAGAGAGATGGCATTTGAAAAGTAGGATGCTTTGGCTCGCTAGTGGAGACAAAAATACTCGTTTTTTTCACCGTTTTTCCAGCGCTCGACGATCCAAAAAGTATATATGGGACATTGAGGATGAAGACGGTTTGCTACACCATTCTCAGGAAGGTTTCAAATCTGTTGCCTTCAAACATTTTAAGTCTTTTTTCAAGGTTACCTCGGCTCCACATCTTGCTGCACAAGTTGAGTTAGCCAGTCTCTTTCCCAAGATGGTCACCACCGAGGAAGCCTCAGCCTTAGAAGCGCCCTGTACAAAGGAGGAGTTGTTTGTGGTGCTTAAGGGTTTCAAAAAAGAAAAGAGCCCTGGACCAGACGGCTGGTCTGTTGAATTATGCCTACATTTTTTTGATCTTATGTTTCAGGATCTCCTGGACGCCATGGAGGATACTAGAATTAGAGGAGTGGTGAACTCTTAGCTCAACAAAACCTTTGTTGTCCTGATCCCAAAGTCTAATCTGCCCAAACATTTTCAAGACTTTCGCCCTATCTCCCTCTATAACCTGTGCTACAAACTTATCTCCAAGATTATAGCCAGAAGAATCCGACCCTATCTGTCCTTGGCACTATTCGATGAACAACTTGGCTTCCTAAAAGGAAGACAAATTCTCGACGTTGTTGGAGTCGCACAAGAATGTATTCACAGTTTAAAGACTAAAAAACAACAGGCCACTCTTCTAAAGATGGACCTAAAAAAGGCCTTCGACTGCATAAACTGGAACTTCCCTCATCTCGTTCTTATACAGTGTGGCTTCGGTCTAATCATCACCAACTGGATTTTGGGCTGCATTTCTTTGGCCTCTCTAGCTATTCTCATTAATGGGGAAGCTACCAAATCTTTCCATTGCGAGAGAGGACTCCGACAAGGGTGCCCTCTCTCACCTCTACTTTTCATTTTGGTCCTGGAAGGACTCAACATCTTGCTAAAAATCAGTCAAGCGGAGGGACACCTAACTGGTATAAAAATTTCGGGACAGTTACATATCCTCCATTTAATTTTTGTTGATGACGTGTTGATCCTGACGTCGGCCGACCTTGCTGAATGGTCGCTGATACACTCCATCCTCAACAACTTCTGCTCAGCTACTGGCCTGGAGATCAATATTCACAAATCTATCTTCCTTGTCTCGAATACACAGGAGACCTTTCTATTTGCTTTAACAACACTGTTCAGCATGGAAGCACACGAGCTAGAGAGGGGTTTTTCATACCTGGGTTTCTTCTTAAAATCCTCCAGATACTCTAGCAAAGATTGGCACTGGATTTTCGACAAATTCAATAGCAAGATCCATCATTGGTGAAACAGACTGCTCTCATTAGGAGGAAGATTCGTTCTAATAAAATCTGTTTTGGAAAGCCTCCCAGTATATTGGATGGCGTTAGCACACATCCCGGCTTCGATTCTGAAGACTCTTCGTCAACTCATCTTCTCTTTTCTCTGGTCTGGAAGTTAAAAGCACAAAGGCTATCACCTTTGCAGCTGGGAATCTATATCAAAACCAAAGTCAATGGGAGGTTGGGGCCTTAGGCACTTGCCTTTCTTCTACCGGGCGCTCTCGGCCAACACATTCTGGAGAATTCTTATGAAACCTGGCCTCTGGAGTCTGGTAATCAAAGCAAAGTACTTTCCAACTCTTCCGGTGCACATCTGGATTAGATCGGCGTCAGATCGTCCCACCAGAGGCTGTCTAACTTGGAAACACCTCTCTTTGTCTCTGTTGATCATTCTCCATTGGATATCGTGGAACCCGGGCAATGGACATCTGATAGAAGTGGGCAGAGATTGCATTTTAGGCCTGAGTAGACATGCCCTGCTCTCAACATTGCTCTTGGCGCACTTACATAGCAAAAATTTATTTTTCTTACACCAATTCATTTCTCCGTCCAATGGAGGACTTCTCGGCGACCACTGGCTCAGCGGCGAGGAATTGTAGCTGGATTCTGATTTATCTAGCGAATGGGATGGATACACACAGGCGCTGAAGGATGCAGGCATCCGTTTACAAGATAGACCGGATTTGCTTCTGTGGACTGGAGGGGACCAATCGGGCTCCCTCACGGCAAAAAATGTTTATCTTGCGCTTGCAAATTTTTACTGGTCACAAGCCATTTCTAGAGGGCGCCATCATATTTGGAAGGCGGATTGCCCTGTCAAACTAAAGCTCTTCTTCTGGTTACTAATCGAGAATAGAATTCTGGTGTGGACGAACCTACAGGCCCGTGGCTGGGAGGGGCCGAGTCGCTGCTACCTCTGCAATCAACAGAGCGAATCTATTTCACACGTATTCATCAATTGCTCTTTCATTCGTGCAGTGTGGCAGATTCTCGATCCTTTGCTTCTGTTCTACTCAACATGGTCGGGATCCTGTGTGCTCGATTGTTTTCAGCGCTGGATCAGTGTCAATAAAAAACTTGCTCTATTGCCAGTCTACCTCGTTTGGCAGGTCTGGAAGACCAGGAACTTTGCTCTTTTCGATGGGAAATCTCCTTCTGCACAACATGTAGAAACTTTCCTTTTAAACAGGGCAGACCTACAGCAGACTCAACCATCGATTTTACCACAACGCCGACACCATTTTGTTGTTCCTCTTGACAGGGTTGTCGCTTGGTTTGACGGAGCCTCTCAACAAAACGGTTCTCTCTGTGGAGCGGGTGGTAAAATTGCGCTTAACTCTCACTCGTGCTTTCGCTGGATTATAAACTGTGGAGCAGGATCAAACATGAAGGCAGAACTGATGGGAGCTTAGGCGTCTCTCAACCTGGCAAGCCGACTGCACATTGACGAGCTTCTTCTCCTGGGAGACTCCAAAATTATTGTTGACTGGCTGAGGGGACAAGCCGACTTCAAGGTGGCGGCTCTCGAAAGTTGGAAAGAGAGAACCAAAGAAGCAACTCACTGTTTTAGAAAACTCTCTGTCACTCACTTCTTTAGAGAGGAAAACAGTGAGGCTGATACACTCTCTAAAAAATCTTTGTTTTTGTCTCCGGGCCATTTTTTCTTTACAAAGTGGGAGGACGGTAATGAAGGGCCTACCATCAAAATCAATATGTGATTTCTGCCTCTTTGGGTTGGCTCTTGCTGCCTATCTTTTGACCAGATAGCCGATCCCCTAGTGGATTTGTGGCTTTGGTTTTGCCTGTGTTGTCGATTCTATATCGATTCACCAGCTGTGTTCTCCATGTGGCTCTTTTTGAGGAGAAAGTCTTTGTATATATTTATATCCTTTTGAATATAAAGAGTATTTTTTCTTGTGGAAAAAAAAGTTGGATGAAAAGTTTATTTTTTATAATTTTAAAGATTATCATTTTATTTATAGGTTTTAAAAAATATATAAATAGATTTTAAAATATAAATAATTTAATTTTTATATAGAATAATTTAGAAATTAAAATGAATGAAATGAGTTAGAAAGTTTATTTTTTATAATTTTAAAGAGTATCATTTTATTTATAGATTTTAAAAAATATATAAATACATTTTAAAATACAAATAATTTAATTTTTTATATAGAATAATTTAGAAATTAAAATGAATGAAATGAGTTAAAAATGGAGAAATTCAATTTTTTTTTTTAAGGTTTTGTAATATTTCATTTGTTTTTTTTTTAAATTATAATAATCTAGGTTTTCTTAAAATAAACTATAATCAAAGTTTCCATTAATTAAATAAAATTATAACTTACTATTAAATTTGAAAAAAATATTTAAAAAAAAAATTGAGTTTATATTTTTTAATGAGAAAAATAACAATATTCCTTTTAATTATTCAAACTAAACCCAATAAATCAAAAAATTCAATTAAAAAAATACATAATAAATTATAGAGTAATATAAATTAACTTTAATTAAATAAAATATAAATACATTCAAAATAATATTTTAATAAATTATAACATAAATGCGCCTATTGTGTATTGATTAGAGTGACAATATAATATAACGGGAATAAGCACCACACTAATATGCCATAGTCATCTATTACTTAAGATTATCATGTGCACTCCATTGCAGTGCATTTCAAGAATGATCTCCTATTCTTAAAACATTTATAATTTGCATGTAATTCATTTCCATCATGGGTTCTAGTCCCATGGACAAAGGGATGTATTAACAAGGAAGAAGGGACTCATAACATGGCCAAAGGAATGTATTAACAAGGAAGAAGGGACGCATGACATGGCCAAAGGGATGTACTAGCAAGGAAGGAGGTTCTCACATTTTCACTAATAATTATAGGCTACACGAGATTGAGTGCAAACACAGATGTATGGTCCACATTGTGGAATTGGGCATTTTGTGCTTGTTCAAATAGAATTTGATAAGAAATACTGTGTGCTTACTTTTCCTTTTGTATGAATAAGTATTTAAGAAATGGTGTGTGCTTACTTTTTCTTTTGTATGAATAAGTATTTGTAAGTAATTTTTATTTGTATTTTCATTTTATGGATTATTATCAACTGAGTATTATTGTTATTAATTTTGATATGTTGTATTTGGATAAGTTTTAAAAAAATGATTTTTTTTATATATATTATATTTGTAGAAGTGTTTAAAAAATGTTTTTAATTATTTATAAAAAAATTAAATGGTAAAAATATGAATATAATTTAAAGAATAATTTTATAAAAAAATATTGAGTTTGTATTTTTGAGTAAGAAGGATAACACTACTCATTTTTATTATTTAAACTAAATAAAAAAATAAAAATAAAAAATATATATAATAAATTATGAATGGATATAAATTAACTTTTATTAAATAAAATATTTCAAAAATAATATACAAATACATATAAAATAATAATTTAATAAATTATAATAATAATATAATAATAATAATTTATTTTTAAGGTCACTGTAAGCGAGCACACCAAATTGGTGTATGAGACCTTCCTGTTTGTACGATTTGATTGGTAAAGTCTACGAAGACATACATACCCTAACCCCCTCTGGATTTGAACCTGTGACCTCTTAAGAGGAAACACATGTTCTTAACCATTAGGCCCACTCAAACTGTATCATGTGTGAGGTTTAAGTGGAGTAGTTTGTGTTGAGGGGTATTTCCCCCACCCAAATTCAAAAAAAAAAAAAAACCATGTCTTACCTAGATTTCTTATTTATTAATTAAAGTGACAATATAATATAAGTGGAGTAAGCACTCAGACACTAAGATGCACTAATAATCTATTATTTGAGATTATCATGCACTTCTTTTCACTTGAAAAATAGTCTTGTACTCTTAAAATATTTATAATTTACATTTAAAATTTCCATCATCAGTTCTAAACCTAAATTTCCATCATGAGTTCTAAACCCCTCATTAAAGGGATGTACTAACTAGGAAGGAGGAGGGCCTCAATTATGAGAAGGGACAAGGCCAAATGAATGTACTAGCAAGGAATGAGGGACCCAATTATTAGGAGGGCCATGGCCAAAGGAATGTACTAGCAAGGAAGGAGGGACCCGATTATAGCAAGGAAGGAGGGACCCGATTATGAGGAGGACCATGGCCAAAGGAATGTACTAGCAAGGAAGGAAGGAGTGACTCAATTACGAGGGTCTCATCTTTTCATTAATCATCTTAAGCTACATGAGATTGACTACAAATAAATATGTATGGTCCACATTATGGAATTGAACATTTTTGTGTTTGCATCAAATATATAAGATATAGTGTGTGATTAATTCTCCTTTTCTATAAATAAGTATTTGCAAATAAAGTTTTATTTATGTTTTCATTAAAATAGTCTTAAAATATGTCATGAATAAGTATTTGCAAATAAAGTTTTATTTATGTTTTCATTAAAATAGTCTTAAAATATGTCACGGGATCATTATCAATGGAGTATCATTCAAAATATGTTATGGGACCATTATCAATCGATTGTTATAAGATTTTTGATATGTTATATTTGAAAAAATGTTTTAAAAATTAGAAATTTTGAATATATTATATTTGTGAAAGTAGTCTCAAAATATGTCATGGGATCATTATCAATGGAGTATCATTCAAAATATGTTATGGGATCATTATCAATTGAGTATCATTGTTATAGGATTTTTGATATTTTATATTTGAAAAAATGTTTTAAAATTTAGAAATTTTGAATATATTGATGATGATGATTAACACCCACTAAGACTTAATTGGTCTATCAGACCTTAAGAGGGTAAGTGATTACTTGTGATTCTTTAAAATTTTGTTTCTGTGCTCGAAAAGCATTAAGAGAAGCTTTCCAAGATCACCATACTTTTGTTGAGTTAAGAGGTTAGGAAGGTTGGTAGTGTGATCTGTTAACTCCTCAAATAAATTGGTGGATTTATTTGCTTTTTTAGGTGATAGGTTGTAACCTCAAGTCATTTCTGAGTTTCTATAGTTGCAAAACTTAGGTTTCGGTTTTCGTCTTAGAAAATAATATGATTCATAAAGTCTTCTTTTCAAAATTTGCATAATTCACTTTCAACAGCTAACTTGTGTCCAAAAGTTGAGTGTTAGTTGTGGAAAGTGGCGAATTTCAGCAGCTAAGGAGCACTTCTCATAAGTCAGTGCGTTGTTGAAAGTGGTGAATTTCAAAATGTCCAACAATCAGTTTCGCGGGTCGTGCGCTGTTGAAAGTGCATACTTTCTGCAGCTATGGAGCGGTTTTTACAAGGTCGCGCGCTGGTGAAAGTGAAAACTTTCCGTAGCTAAGGAGCAGTTCTTAAAAGGTCACGCGTTGAGGAAAGTCAAGACTTTCAACAGCTAACGGGGATTTTCCATAGGGTCACGCGCTAGTGTAAGTGGCAAGTATGAAAAGCTAACAGAGGCGTTTTCCACGGGCCGTTGGTTGAAGAAAGCAGGAATCACGTGTGTGATATCCACGTCTAAAGGCAATGATGATATGATCATCCCACGTCAGGCAAATCCAAATCATGCGCTGATGAGAGTGGGTAATGATGGAAACTCAATTCTGCACATCAGAATAGGATTGTAATGGGAATCCAGCCCAGAAACTCACGCTCAACACTCATGGCATCCGGGATGGAAAGTTCGAGTTCAGTGGTGCAGGTACAGAGGAGGTACCGCCGGCCTGACAACATCAAATTGAATAGTGGTTTCCATATCACACATCGTTTCTGGAAGTCTGTTGAAGTTTCATTTGTTTCAAAACAAAGCCGAAGTCCGAAGTGCTTTCAACATCACAGAACCTCGGCTCGACCGACAGTTGCAGGGGTTACAAATTGTCGGGATTTTCAAGTTACAAAATGGTGAGGAAGTGCAGCGGGGCTCTACTCAAGAGAGATCTGGATAATCTATCCTTTTTACAGACACATCCCGAAGTCCAGAAGCATTTTTCGAATGCAGGGTGTATTGAATTCGTTGAAAGGTTGCAAGTTGGTTGCCACCAGTCTACAGCAGAAGCCTTTGCCAAGACTTTCGATGGGAACAAGGATCGCGTCGGGTCCATGGAGATTGTGGTAGATGAAGCTACCATTGCTGCAGCAATAGACCTACCAAGAATCGGTCAGAACTGGTTTAAAACCATTGCTCCCAAAAAATTGGATTTCAGAGTTTATTTGAAAGAGGGGTACAGGCACAAGGCATGGAAAAAGGGTATGCTAGTTTCTTATCTAGACGAAGAATGGCAGGAGCTTTTCAGAGGTATCCAATTGTACATTACCTTGGAGGGCAGGTATGATAAAATTATGATGTACCACTTCAAACTCCTGGATCATTTCACAGGCAAGACCCCTCTTAATTTGCCTTATTTCCTACATAAAAGTTTGACTAAGGTTTACAAGAAGATTAGAGCTCAACCGTTGAACATAAAAACTACTCTATGTCACTTTGGCCTCATAAAATTGATTATCCTGGAGGAATTGAAACAACAGGGAAGGAGCTGGGAGCATTTTCTATTCTGGGAAGGTTTTGAAACACAGAACCAGATTGCAAATGAACAGGAGAAGGGTTCAAAGAAACAATCATCTCCTCAAAGCAGTTCAAGAAAAAGAAGGACCCTGTCAGGACCTCCAGAAGACAGAATATCTGGAATGAAGCCTCACAGGTTGAAGAGAAAGTTAAACTTTGAGCAGACCACAGAACAGACCACAGAGCAAAACACAGAGCATCCTACAAAGCAGAGTATAGGGAAGAGAACCAATATACTAAACTTTCTCTATTTAGATTCAGAATCAGAGCAGCAAGATCGATGCCCTGTCACCAAGAGTCCCGAGCAGTCAGCTGAGTGTGCACAGAACTATGAAACCTTCGATCAGACAGAACAGGGAGAAACATCGAAAAGCTCCAAGTCAAAGAAGTCTCAGAAAATCAAGCATTTGAAAGAGGTCATAGCTCAACAAGAGGTCTTGGAGCAGGTGATTAAAGAAAGATATAAGAAGTTGTCTGATAACTTCGCCAAGACCAATGCTGCGTTTGAAAGATTGGCTAAGGAAAGTGTTAGAGAGAAGAAGAGGAAGAAAAAACTCACCAAAGACTACAACAGCTTGTGGTGGCTTGCCAAACACCTCAAAAGGCAGATAAGGAGGTTGAAACAAAAACTAAGACAAAAACCCCATCCAGATCTGAAGGTACTCGCTCAAGTCGCCATTAATATGCAAGGTGAGAAATCGGAGACACACTGAGTTTTGTTGAAATCAAATTTTGGACGTGAAAACTCATTTTGAGCGCAATCGGGACTTTCACCAGCACAAAGCTATCATTTTATGACCCGTTAGCTGTGGAAAGTGACGGCTTTCAACAKCTAACCCRCRAAAAATTAAAYGATTRCGCTGTTGAAAGCTRGGAAAGTAWTTTTTGAAGCCAAGGACACGACAGTTCATTCCAAACAGGTTTTGAAGGGGMTCCAGTGTATCAGTGGGCTATCAGATCGCATGCAAAGGGTTCAACATCAGAGGTTCGAGAGAATTTTGGTAACAMATGCAAAACCATTTCCTCAAAAATCGRCCATGAACGTTGGRAGATCCAACTGTCAAAGACAGGTGTCYTGCTATTYTTCAYCACATTGYMGATAYYAGGAGCTGAAGGATGCARATGGCKRATTTTGGAGAKTGAAGACAKTTCGACTWTYAAKTTTAGTTGTTAAAGACTTTATTTTCAAGTTGTTTAGATAGAATTGAATTGTCTTTATTAAATACAGATCCATGTTTTTAGGATCTGTAAAACTGTTTGTAAGAGGCTATAAAGGCCTATTTTTTATATGAAACTGGGTTCGATTTTGGGTTCTACATGCTGCTACTGTAAGAGAGACCTATTCTTATTATATGAAAAATTGCAAGCTTCCTTCAGTTGTGTTGTCAGATTTTTCTTTTATGTTCTCTGATATCTTATGAGTGAAGATTCTTTATTGATGCTCATTCAATCTGCATGTGACTGTCATCTCACTAATTGATTGATTAAGTTGATAATCATAAGTTATTTCCTTAGTTATTAAACCCATTGTGCTTGTTTTATATCAGTATAATCTGGTTCAATAACTATTTTCTCTTCCATTTAATCAAACCTTGTCTGACTGCATTACTAGAAGGCCTTGTGAGATTTTATATTTCTAGACAGTCTTGAACACACAGTCCAGTCCCTAGATATTCATCTTGATCCAAAAAACACATCAATTATTAAGAAAATATTTCCCAAAAAGAGTTAGTTACCAGGCATCTCCGACTTACAGCCTAGGAGAGTTTCCTGGAGTGATAACAAATTGGCGCCATTGTCGGGGAGAGGAGATCAAAGCTCAACTTCTCTAGGAGACGACATAGATCTAGTTCTTGATGATAGACAAGAAGTAGACACTATCAGGTTGTACATTTTCTATCTGGCGACTCCATTGAAACGAAGTGGCTCCCAAAAGAGCTCACACCAGGGCGAACCAAGAAGGCCCATTGACAACACCAGTTCCTGATCCCGAGAAGATCATCAGCAAGGGAAAATATTTGCAAAGATAGGCTTATGAATCTACAAGGGCAGTTGATTCAGGTATTCAAACTGATACTCATCCTTCCATATTTAAAAAGCCTTAGGTTGAATCCCCTGCTGAAACTCAAAATTCTCAAGAAATTGAAAATTCATCTCATGTTTCTAAGGTAGAAGAACCTTCATTTTCTTCTAATATTACTGATTTTGTTCTTGAGATTGAAATTTCGTCCCATCCAAAAGAATTGAATACAGAATCTTCCCAACAGAAAGAAAATTCTTCTTCATCTTCTTTTGATTCATCACCCATCAAACCTTTGAAAGGGGTCTTATACACTCACACCAATCTGCCTGTTCTTGAAGAAATTCTCCATGATCTGTCCTCTAATGGTGAAGAGAATTTAGCATTGTTTCTTGGTCAATTTTATAAAGCCTCTTATTTTTCACCGATTTCCGAACCTTCTGCTCAAGACGAAGTAGGACAACCATTCTATTCTAACGCAGGCAGCTCATCTCCTCCGTCATCTCCTACAAGTTCCTCGTCTGTACCAATCACTAAGACTACCATGGCTGCCTCTTTGACCAGGATGGAACAGATCTTGGCAAACATATATGCCCCACTGGTATTGCCAAATCCCTTGTCTACCATGCCAACAGGTGACTATCAGAAATATATGCCAAAGTTTACAGGAGCAGGGGAGTATACTGTTGAAGAACACATTGAATCTTTTTATGCTTATCCAGAAAACATTAATATTTCAGAAGAAGATGTGTGGACTAGAGTTTTTGTTCAGAGTTTGGATGGCCAAGCCCGAAAGTGGTTCAAAGAGCTACCAGCAAATTCGATCACTGGCATTGAACAATTAGATGAAGTATTCTTGAAGCATTGGGGAGAAAGAAGAGATCTGTTATACTACATTTCTGAGTTTGGAAATTTGAAGAGGGATGATGGAGAGTCGGTCTCGGACTTCATCAAGAGATTTAATAAAATGTTTGGTAAGATCCCTGCAGAGATTAAACCAAGCGATGCATCAGCAAAGATCACATTCTCTGCTGCCTTTGATTCAGATTTTTGTCTTATCCTTAGAGAAAGACGATCATCCACGCTTTCTTTAGTGCAATATGTCGCCCTCGAGGTTGAGTCTAACATTACAGCATCTCAGAATCTTAAAGGAAGGGCTGAGAGGAAGAAGTCTGTTGTTGAGTCCTATTCTTCTTCTAGCAGTAAAATGGAAAATATGGCGAAGAAGTTAGACAGTCTGACGTCTGAAATGTCAAAGTTAGAGGTTCAGAATCAACAACCAGCAAGGGCAAAAGAGCCAAATGCTTTTGCCCCCAGAAATCCAAATGCTTTTCCTTACAGAAGGAATAATCCACAAGTTCAGATCCTTCAAGGAGATAGAAATCCAGTTGATGATCAGAGGGTCAGACCACCTTTTCAAAATGTAGTGTTAGATGAAGGGAAACAACCACCTCATGATGAAATCAAGGATGTAGATGAGATAAACTATTTTGGTGATGAAAATGATTCTTCATTTTTGACACAGGTAGACTATGAAGAAGCCTTGATGGATCAACAAATTCAAGAGGCAGGCGCTGAAGGAGCTGTCTACTTGACAGATGATCAAAAAGGTTACAACTTAAGGTCCAAGAAGAATGTTGTTCCAAAAACACCCATTACTTCTCCTGTGGAGAACAAGGAAGATTCTGCTCCTGTGAAGAGTAAAGAGGTTGCTGCCAAGCAGCCTCCCGCTCCTGAAAAATAGACCCACCTTCCAGAAAAACAATTGAAGAAACAAACTCAGCCCCCAGTCAAGGAACAAGTCAGCCTCAAAGCTCCATCCAATGAGGTAAAGGTTTTAGACAGATCATCTTTCTCTTTCAATTTTGAATCAGAAATTCAAAAAATTAAGATACCGATGCCTTTAACTGAACTCATGAAGAATGAAATCTTCAAAGAATCCATCTTAAAGTCTCTTGATCCTAAGACTTCTCCATATGATGATTTTGTAAACCTACAATATGATAAGCCTAGAGTGACCATAGGGCCCATGATAGAAGACCGTGATGATTCTTGTCCACCATTTTATATATCCTTAAATGTCCATGACAAAATCCTTCACAATTGTTTACTTGATTCTGGGGCATCACATAACCTTATGCCAAAGGCGGTGATGGACGAGCTTGGTCTCGAAGTCACCAAACCATACCAAGATCTTTTCTCCTTTGACTCTAGAAAATTCAGATGTCTCGGCCTCATCAAAGATATGGTTATAAACCTTGCTCAACTGCCAATGAGGAGCATGGTTATGGACGTGGTGGTTGCTGATATTCCACCTAAGTTTGGGATTCTTTTGTCTCGTTCATGGGGGAAAAGATTAGGAGGTACATTGCAGATGGATCTATTATATGCTACGATTCCAGTGTTTGGGGGGGAGCTGAAAAGAATTTACAGGGAAAATTAGCTTGCTTACATCATCAACGATGGAAAGAATTCCGTCAATCATCCTATCTATGTTGTGGATACAGATTTTGGGTCATGCATCCTTCAGATTGATGATGGTAAATCAACTCCTATGCAACTAGTGAAGCCTATTGAACAACAGTCTGAAAGTGAAGACATTTTAGTCTGGACTATGTACTTTGATGGGGCCAGCACTAAGGACTCAGCAGGTGCTGGAGTAGTTCTGATCTCTCCTTCAAAGGAGACCATATCTTTGTCTTTCAAGCTCGACTTTATAACTACCAACAACATAGCAAAGTATGAGGCTCTGCTGTTGGGATTAAATTCAGCCAAAGAGATGGGAATAAAAGGTTTGAAGGTATTGGGATATGCAGACCTCATCATACAATAGGTAAATAGCACCTTTCAAGCTAAGCATGTCAGATTAAAGGCTTACAAAGACGAGGTATGGAAAGTGCGTGATTCTTTTTTTGTTTTTGAAATTTCATATATACCAAGGGATATGAATCAACTCGCTGATTCTCTCGCTGTTTCAGCCAGCACATTCATTCCGCCCATGCCCCCTAAGCTCAGTTATGAGATTCAAGTAAAATATCGACCCTCCTTGCCTGATAATATCAAATATTGGAAAGTTTTTGAAGATGATGATGAACTCAACAGATTTGTCTAAGTGGTAGATGAGTTTTCTGAGTTGCATATTGATCAGCAGAATATAAATGAAGAAGAATCACAGGAACCTGAGCTAAGGAAAAAATTGGGTCAGCATGATATTGTCCAGCTACCCAACAATTATATACCTCGAGGTTTGGTTCCATTGGAAAGGATTTTTGATCAGAATGATGTTCCTTACAAGCCAGACAAAAAGGAGAAAGATCCAGCTGTTCAAGAGCATAACATAGGAGGTAAAAGCCAGCCCAAGTTTATAAATTTGTCTTCCGAATTGACTGTTGATGAGAAATCAAAATACTGTAGTGTTTTGAAGGAGTTTTCTGATGTTTTTGCTTGGAAATATAGCGATTTAAAGACTTATGATCCCGATATTATTCAGCATAAGATACCTCTTGAAAAAGACACCATTCCTTTCAAGCAAAAGCTCAGACCTATCAGTCCTCTTCTGCTGCCAGTAATTGAGAGAGAAATTAAAAAACTCCTAGATGCCAAGATCATAATTCCCTTGAGATACTCCAAATGGATTGCCAACTTGGTGATAGTAAGGAAGAAAAATGGCGAGGTCAGATTGTGTGTAGATTTCAGAAACTTAAACAAATACTCTAAGAAGGACAACTATCCTCTTCCTAAGATGGAACATTTGTTGCAGAGGATTTCAGGGGCCAAGGTCATGTCCTTTCTTGATGGATTTTCCGGTTACAATCAGATTGCTGTCCACCCTGATGATCAGGAGAAGACTGTGTTTACCACTCCTTGGAGTACCTTTATGTACGCCAAGATGCCCTTTGGAATAATGAATGTCGGGGCCACATTCCAAAGGGCCATGGATATATCATTTGTGGGGGAAAAGGACACGTTTGTCCTCATATACCTTGATGATATTACAGTGTATTCCAGCAGCCATGAGGAGCATCTGAAACATCTGAAAAGAGTGTTCTTAAAATGCAGACAGTTCGGGATCTCATTGAATCCCAAGAAATCCCAGTTTTCCCTAAGGAAGGGTAAGCTCTTAGGCCACATCATCTCAGCAGAAGGTGTAATGATTGATCCAGCACAAGTGGAGGCAATCCAAAATCTGTCCTTGCCGAGGTCAAAGAAGGACATTCAATCACTGCTCGGTAAGATAAATTTTGTGAGAAGGTTTGTACCAAATTTTGCTGAATTAGTCAAACACATAACATGCATGCTGAAAAAGGGGTCTGAGATAAAATGGACAGACAACGCAAAAAACTCTTTTCAGGATATCAAGAAAGCAATCATCGAATCCCCGATTTTGATCAGCCCAGATTACAGTAAGACTTTCTATGTTTTTTCATTTGCTTCCTATGACACAGTGGCATCAGTCCTGCTTCAGAAAGACGAGGAAAATTTTGATCATCTCGTGGATTTCTTCAGCAAAACTCTCAGGGATGCTGAACTAAGGTATGACCCTATCGAGAAACAAGCTTATGCTCTCATAAAATCTTTAAAATCATTCAGAATTTATATTCTTCACTCAAAGGTCATCGCATATGTTCCTTCATCTTCTGTAAAAGATGTTTTGACTCAGCCGGATATTGACGGAAAGAGAGCTAGATGGATTGCAAAGATGATTGAATTCAATATCGAAGTGAAGCCAACCAAGCTGGTAAAAGGCCAGGGCCTTGCCAAGCTTTTAACGGAGGAAAATCATAAGCTGCTGGATATTAATTTCATAGGAGAAGGTTCAGAAAATTCACAGATAGAGTTGGCAGCGGAAGGGTAGCGTGACAGTCAGCAAGTGGCAGAGCACTTGTCTTCCTGTGAATGGTATTCTGGCATCATACATTTTCTGCAAAAGCTTGAAGTTCCTCCTAAACTCAGTTTGACTCAAGCTCGAGCTCTCAAGCTCAGAGCTATAAAATTCTGCATTTATAATAATCTGTTATATTGGAGAGACCCTGCTGGTTTTCTTCTCAGGTGTTTAGATAAAGAAGAGTCTGTTGAAGTGACACATCAGTTTCATTCAGCTGTTTGCAGCGGTCATCATTACTGGAAGACTACTGCCCATAATATCCTGAGGGCTGGATATTATTGGCCTTTTCTCTTCTCAGATGTGTGTGCATTCGTCACATCTTGTGAGAAATGCCAAAGATTTACCGGTAAGGAACAACTAAAATCTTTACCCCTGAGACCTATAGTTGTGAATGGCCCTTTTCAGCAGTGGGGTTTAGATTTCATAGGTGAGATAAATCCTTCATCCAGCGGTCAGCACAAGTGGATTCTGGCAGCCACAGATTATTTCACAAAGTGGATAGAGGCGATTCCCACCCGAAATGCTACACACCAGGTAGTCATGAAGTTTCTCTATGAAAATATTTTGAGCAGATTTGGCTGTCCTAAGAGGTTGGTGGCAGATAATGCAGCAGCATTTAAAGCAGAAGCATTGGTAGACATGTGTGAATCAATGGGCATCCAACTTGTACACTCAACTCCCTACTATCCTCGAGGTAATGGTTTGGTTGAATCGTCAAATAAGAGCTTGATCAAAATCATAAGAAAAATGTTAGAGGAAAATAAAAAGAATTGGGATTCCAAACTGAAATTTTCTCTGTGGGCAGACAGAGTAACTATTAAAAAATCCATAGGAACTTCCCCATTCAAGTTGGTTTATGGGACTGATGCAATTTTTCCTGTTCAGTTAATTTTGCATGTGGCTAAGTTCTTTCAGGAAGAGCAGACTGAGCAAAATGACATGGTAAGAAGGATGCTGGATTTGGTGGAACTGCAACAAGCTCGCGAACAGTTAGTGGACAGATCAGAAGATCATCAGATGCAGATCAAAAAGACGTTTGACAGAAAGGCAAAGGTGGATAGTTTTCAGATCGGTGTCTGGGTTCTAAAGTGGGAAGCTCTTAGGCAGGACAAAGGCAAGCATAACAAGTTCGATTCTCTGTGGACATGCCCTTTTTTTATTTCTCAGGTGCAAAACAACAACACTTTCATTCTGCAGAATCTGGAAGGTGAAGAAATGTTCATTGGCCCGGTAAATGGGCGATTTTTAAAACTCTATTTCGTCTAAGGCTGTGAAGCCTAGACATTGTAATGTTAGTCTTAGTTTTTATTTTTGAATAACTCCATGCCCAATGGAAACACTAGAAGATAGTTTAGTTTTTAGGTTCTTTTTCAGGAAAAGCATTGATTCTATGGTTCTTGAAACCTCACAGGGAGGTGTTCATCCCCAATAGGAGCCAGTGTTAACTCCTCAAATAAATTGGTGGATTTATTTTCTTTTTTAGGTGATAGGTTGTAACCTCAAGTCATTTCTAAGTTTCTATAGTTGCAAAAATTAGGTTTCGATTTTCGTCTTAGAAAATAATATGATCCATAAAGTCTTCTTTTCAAAATTTGCATAATTCACTTTCAACAGCTAACGTGTGTCCAAAAGTTGAGTGTTAGCTGTGGAAAGTGGTGACTTTCAGCAGCTAAGGAGCGCTTCTCATAAGTCAGTGCGCTGTTGAAAGTGGTGAATTTCAAAATGTCCAACAATCAGTTTCGCGGGTCGTGCGCTGTTGAAAGTGCATACTTTCCGCAGCTATGGAGCGGTTTTTACAAGGTCGCGCGCTGGTGAAAGTGAAAAATTTCCACAGCTAAGGAGCAGTTCTTAAAAGGTCATGCATTGAGGAAAGTCAAGACTTTCAACAGCTAATAGGGATTTTCCACAGGGTCACGCGCTGGTGTAAGTGGAAAGTATGAACATCTAACATAGGCGTTTTCCACGGGCTGTTGGTTGAAGAAAGCGGGAATCACGTGTGTGATATCCACGTCTAAAGGCAATGATGATATGATCATCCCACGTCAGGAAAATCCAAATCATGCGCTGATGAGAGTGGGTAATGATGGAAACTCAATTCTGCATGTCAGAATAGGATTGTAATGCGAATCCAGCCCAGAAACTCACGCTCAACACTTATGGCATCCGGGATGGCAAGTTCGAGTTCAGTGGTGCAGGTACAGAGGAGGTACCGTCGGCCTGACAACATCAAATCGAATAGTGGTTTCCATATCACACATTGTTTCTGGAAGTCTGTTGAAGTTTCATTTGTTTCAAAACAGAGCCGAAGTCCGAAGTGCTTTCAACAGCGCAGAACCTCGGCTCGACTGACAGTTGCAGGGGTTACAAATTGTCGGTATTTTCAAGTTATAAAATGGTGAGGAAGCGCAGCGGGGCTCTACTCAAGAGAGAGCTGGATAATCTATCCTTTTTACAGACACATCCCGAAGTCCAGAAGCATTTTTCGAATGCAGGGTGTATTGAATTCGTTGAAAGGTTGCAAGTTGGTTGCCACCAGTCTACATCAGAAGCCTTTGCCAAGAATTTCGATGGGAACAAGGATCGCGTCGGGTCCATGGAGATTATGGTAGATGAAGCTACCATTGTTGCAGCAATAGGCCTACCAAGAACCGGTAAGAACTGGTTTAAAACCACTGCTCCCAAAAAATTGGATTTCAGAGTTTATTTGAAAGAGGGGTACAGGCACAAGGCATGGAAAAAGGGTATGTTAGTTTCTTATCTAGACGAAGAATGGCATGAGCTTTTCAGAGGTATCCAATTTTACATTACCTCAAAGGGCAGGAATGATAAACTTATGATGTACCAATTCAAACTACTAGATCATTTCACATGCAAGACCCCTCTTAATTTGCCTTATTTCCTACATAAAAGTTTGACTAAGGTTTGCAATAAGATTAGAGCTCAACCCTTGAACATAAAAACTAATCTGTGTCACTTTGGCCTCATAAAATTGATTATCCTGGAGGAATTGAAACAACAGGGAAGGAGCTGGGAGCATTTTCTATTCTGGGAAGGTTTTGAAACACAGAACCAGATTGCAAATGAACAGGAGAAGGGTTCAAAGAAACAATCATCTCCTCAAAGCAGTTCAAGAAAAAGGACCCTGTCAGGACCTCCAGAAGACAGAATATCTGGAATGAAGCCTCACAGGTTGAAGAGAAAGTTAAACTTTGAGCAGACCACAGAAAAGACCATAGAGAAAAACACAGAGCATCCTACAGAGCAGAGTACAGGGAAGAGAACCAATATACTAAACTTGCCCTATTCAAATTCAGAATCAGAGCAGCAAGATCAATGCCCTGTCACCAAGAGTCCCGAGCAGTCAACTGAGTGTGCACATAACTATGAAACCTTCGATCAGACAGAACAGGGAGAAACATCGAAAATCTCCAAGTCAAAGAAGTCTCAGAAAATCAAGCATTTGAAAGAGGTCATAGCTCAACAAGAGGTCTTGGAGCGGGTGATTAAAGAAAGATATAAGAAGTTGTTTGATAACTTCACCAAGACCAATGTTGCGTTTGAAAGATTGGCTAAGGAAAGTGTTAGAGAGAAGAAGAGGAAGAAAAAACTCACCAAAGACTACAACAACTTGTGGTGGCTTGCCAAACGCCTCAAAAGGCAGAAAAGGAGGTTGAAACAAAAACTAAGCCAAAAACCCCATCCAGATCTGAAGGTACTCGCTCAAGTCGCCATTAATATGCAAGGTGAGAAATCGGAGACACACTGAGTTTTGTTGAAATCAAATTTTGGACGTGAAAACTCATTTTGAGCGCAATCAGGACTTTCAATAGCGTAAAGCTATCATTTTATGACCCGTTAGCTGTGGAAAGTGACGGCCTTCAACAACTAACCCGCGAAAAATTAAACGATTGCGCTGTTGAAAGCTAGGAAAGTAATTTTTGAAGCCAAGGACACGACAGTTCATTCCAAACAGGTTTTGAAGGGGCTCCAGTGTATCAGTGGGCTATCAGATCGCATGCAAAGGGTTCAGCATCAGAGGTTCGAGAGAATTTTGGTAATAAATGCAAAACCATTTACTCAAAAATCGACCATGGGCGTTGGGAGATCCAACTGTCAAAGACAGGTGTCCTGCTATTCTTCACCACATTGCAGATATCAGGAGATGAAGGATGCAGATGGCGATTTTGGAGATTGAAGACAATTCGACTTTTAAGTTTAGTTGTTAAAGACTTTATTTTCAAGTTGTTTAGATAGAATTGAGTTGTCTTTATTAAATACAGATCCATGTTTTTAGGATCTGTAAAACTGTTTGTAAGAGGCTATAAAGGCCTATTTTTTATATGAAACTGGGTTCGATTTTGGGTTCTACATGCTGCTGCTGTAAGAGAGACCTATTCTTATTATATGAAAAATTGCAAGCTTCCTTCAGCTGTGTTGTCAGATTTTTCTTTTCTGTTCTCTGATATCTTATGAGTGAAGGTTCTTTATTGATGCTCATTCAATCTACATGTGACTGTCATCTCACTAATTGATTGATTAAGTTGATAATCATAAGTTATTTCCTTAGTTATTAAACCTATTGTGCTTGTTTTATATGAGTATAATCTGGTTCAATAGCTATTTTCTCTTCCATTTAATCAAACCTTGTCTGACTGCATTACTAGAAGGCCTTGTGAGATTTTATATTTCTAGACAGTCTTAAACACACAGTCCAGTACCTAGATATTCATATTGATCCAAAAACCACATCAATTATTAAGAAAATATTTCCCAAAAAGAGTTAGTTACCAGGCATCTCCGACTTACAGCCTAGGAGAGTTTCCTGGAGTGATAACATGATCAATATTTTGAAAATGAGATCTAATATGGGTATAGGCTGGACAATCTAAGAGAAAGTGATTTTCATCTTCAACCTTCTTAGTGTCACAAAGGTGACACACTCTTTCATCCCATGGCGTTTTAGGAATTGACTTACGCCTAGTTTCACTATGGAGCTCATTAGAATTTGTTCTTATCTTAGCAATGCTTATTTTTTTCTTTACACTTGGAAAAATAGATAGATAATTTTGATCTTCTAGATTAGGGTTGATTACATCTTTATAATACCTTAATTTTATTTTTTCCTCTAACTCTTTATCACACC
>ML785675.1:257468-277246 GCA_009831015.1 Picea engelmannii | reverse complement strand
AAAAAAAAAAAAAAAACCAATTTTTAACGTCATTCCAAAATAATAATTGTTACATTTTTTTTCTCTTCTTTTCAATATGATCACTCGACCACCTATTCCAAAAACTCATCCTAACAGGGGGAGGCCCCCCAAAATCACCCTAGAGATCCTTTACGATTATATGGAATCAATAGAAAAAAGGAGAGAAGAGAGAGATGCCAAAATCCAAATAGAGTTAGAATCATTAGGAAAAAGGAGTGAAGAAAGATACATAAACTCCAAATAGAGCTAGAGACAATGATTGATAAAAAAAATTAAAGGTACCATTCAAACTGAAATAGAGAATAGATTCTTAGGGTTCAAGAGTGAATTGCAGACAATGAAAGATAATATTCAAGAAATGGAAAAACATAAACAATCAACCCAAGAAGGAGGGGTTGAAGAAAATCACAACTTGAGAGATAGGATTAAAGAGATAGAAGAAAAACTAACCAACAATTTGACCCTCAGTAATATGGAAAGCAAATTGGATATCAAACCCATCAAAGAGGAAAGGAATAAACTAATTGAACTAGACCATGAGCGTAACAAAAGAGGCTTGCATGCCCCGGATGGGGAGACACGAAGGGTACCTTCACCACTTGGATTAGCATTGAACAATGGATTAAATGTTGTAGGCCACTCCCCATCCCTTCAGTATTAAAGATGGGAGCAAGCCATTACAACAGTCATATGGATGTAGGACTTCTCCCTCGCGTGAAAGAGCTGGCACTGCAAACATTCAATATGATCGAGTTAAAGAAGATCCAGGTGTTGTTGTCCCATGAAAATATGAAAGCGAGGAGGTCAGGACATAGCTGGTTCATTCTTGTTCTAAACCTCACTGCTGACTGTGAGATCTGGTGTGATTTCTTCTATATCCCGCTGAATCCGGGGGTGTCTTCTATTCACTCCTCCTTCGCAATGCCAAGGGAGTGAGGCAATCCTCGCCGCGGTTCCGCTTGGCACACCCACGATGCGCAACGATAGAGAATAAAACATATGGAACACACACTCTCAATGGATTCTATCCTTAGGAAAAGAGCGAGAGTCGCCCGTATTGTACTCCATGCTACTGTCACTGAGTTTCCAACAAAGAGGAGAGCCCATACTCTACCAGCTCAGGATAATTGGAAACCCACAGACATGAAGCGAGTTGAAATTCTTGCAATTGATCTTGAAACACAAGTGGGAAGCAACTTGAAGGAAGAGCCTGACGAAGAGTTCCCAATCTGCTACGTAAAGGAAATACCATGCCCGGATGATATTGCGACAACCTTGGAACCTCAAGCAACAGACACAAAAAGGAGGAGGCTCTGCGAGGACATCCCAACCTGCTACGTCGAGGAAATGCCATATGAGGATGAGGGCTCAAAAAGAGCCTGTGTGGTAATGATTCACCACATAGACATTGCTGCCATGGACAAGGACAAGGCTGGAGCTGAAGCGGGGAAAGAAACTTCAGGCGAGGAAGTTACCAACAAATTGCATGCTCCACTCCTCCACGTAGCACATCTGGATCTCGTGTTTGAACTCCGAGGCCAAATGGCAGACCAGGAGCATAGAGACCTCCTCATGGGACAACGCCTGGAACTTCTCCTGAACGCTTACTCCAATGCTCCAGCTAATCAAAAATGCCCAACGTGCGCACAGTTGTTTTTCATTCAGGCCAAATCCACGTGTCAGGAGGATGAGAGCGACTGGCCACCGGGTATTTGAGTTTGTCTTTTTAGTCTGGTTTTCAATTATGTTGTTGTTCAGAGTTAAGACAATCTATTGCCATCTGTCCTGGTTTCCTTCGGGCATGACAGACGACGAAACAATATTTTAATCCTATCTTCCTAGACATGCTACACTTGCCCCAAACTGTGCTGGTTTCCGGTAAAATGGTAGCACATTTGGTGGCATAGTAAACTTATATCTCTTTGTATTTTTGGTAATTTTATATAGCAGGTAACACACTTTTTTACTTAAAAAAACAAAAAAGCAAAAAAACAAAAGAGGCTTGCACCTCATAATTTTTTGTATAAAAGAACAATAAGAGTAGGATACACTAGCAATAGTAAAAGAAGAATTAAATAATAAATCACAAATTGATACATCTTACCTCATAGAAGCAAAGAGGCTAGGAAAAATAATTGATCACAAAACTAGGTTGATCCGTGTCAAAGTAAATTGTAATGACCATAAATATAACATACTTAGTAAATCTCCGAGCTTAAAAGGGTCAAGAATATTTATAAATGAAGACCTCATTCCTGAAGACCAAGTTGAATTAAGGAAGGAAGTTCAAAAGGTAAAAGAAGCCAGGAAAGAAGGAAAATGAGAAATAAATAGAAATCGAAAAGCTATTGTTAGGGATAGAGACCAGAAGGATAATAATAAATAGGAATTTGGGACACTTGCGATCCTTTTTTGGAATTGTCGTGGATTTCCATGACACAAAGGTCCTATGATAAGTTGGATCCCGAGTGATATTGATATTATCTGTCTAGTTGAAACTTGGGAGCATGAGGAGTCTAAGGTCCCTAACATAGAAGGATTTGTCTTGTGGTTGGCATGGAACAAAAAATCCCACCATAGAGGGATAGGATGCATAGTTGGTTATATTAGAAAGATAATTTCTCCTCACATTCAACTTCATAAGATTGACCCACTCAATCAGTACATTTGGATAGAAATTTCAGACACTAATGCTAAGAAGATGTATATAACAATTTTCTATTTTTCACCTCTTAATCTACTTTTTATAAGAAAAATAATCTAGATAACATTTATCCCTATAATAATTTACAACAAGCTATTTATAGTTTGAAAAATGAAGGTAATATCCTCCTACTAGGAGACTTTAATGCTAGGATTGCAACTAAACAAGCTACTCTGTTAAGTAATGATTTCAACCATAATCCTTTATGGCTAGATGAGGACCTTGTTTTATCTAATAGATACAAAAGAAGCTCTGAAGACCTAATTGATAATTTGTTTGGTACTAAGTTGGTCAAGATATGCAACTCTCAAGACCTAATAATTTGCAATGGTGTAATGAAGTGGCCAAACTCCAACTAGGTGACTTGTATTCACGGGTTAGGTAGTAGTGTTGTAGATTATGTGATATCGGATATCCCCATTTCCAACCAAATAGCAATTGTTGACCTTTTAAATGACTATGAGCCTGACTCCAAACATAAACCTTTAACCCTAACTCTAAAATTTTCCATGCATAGGAGCGTCATTGAAGATAATTCTGATAATCAAAGGAATTTGTGCTTTGAAAAAAGTAAAGTTGACATTTCTTAAAGGATTTAAATAGTAAATTAAATCTCGTAACTTATAAGGACAACATTGAAGAACTCTATCATAATTTTACAACTACCCTTTCCACTTTTATTAACAAGTTCTCTTTCGAGGTGTCCTATAAAAAGAATAATATAACGACCAACCCTTGGTATGATAAAGAATGTAAAATTGCTAGGAAATCCATTAGGGGTGCTTATAATGAGTCCTTAAAACTCGATAAGATCAATACGTACAAAGCCCTAATTAAAAGGAAAAAAAGGAACTATATCAATAAAAGGAAAGACCAACTTTCACAATTATATAAGATGGATCCTAAGAAGTTCTTGAGCCAAATTCTAAACTGCAATACTAAAGAAAATAATAGGATTCCCTTAAGGGACTGGAATTCCTACCTTAAAAGTCTTTACAAGTTCCCTAATGTCATGGACACCATTCCTATTGTCCCTACAAAGGAAGAAGTTTTTTATTTAGATGACATATAGTTAGGGTTAAGCGACTTGCAAATGGGAAAGCTAAGGACATTAAAGGCTACCAAGTTGGAATTTTTAAAATTGGAGGGTCAATCCTTATCCCTCACATACACAAGCTCTTCAATTTAGCAGTCAATCGGGGCTTCCCTAAACCCTGGACGCAAAGCCTCATTGTTCCTATTTTTAAAAATGGGGATAGAAACATTCCCTCTAATTGTAGGACCATTATGATTAGCCTGATTTTAGCCAAGCTTTATGGAATTATTTTGGAAAATAATTAGCTAGAAATTCATGGTAAAATAGATAAAGGCCACGCCGAGTTTAGTAGATATCATTCAACTGTGGACCATATTGTTTCCTTTAGGATCATTGCAGAGGAGTTCCGCAATACTAAAACCAATATTTTTTGTTGTTTTGTTGACTTTAGAAAATATCTTGACATGGTTCCTAGGAAAAACCTTTGGAATAGGTTGGAAGAGATAAAAGTGCCTCTCAAGTTGAGGGATGCTGCAATAAGGATGTATGAGAACGTTATTGCTAAGTTTCAAAACAATGAGGGTTGGCCAAAAGAGATTAACTGCAATATCAGAGTCAAACAAGGTTGTCCCTTGTCCCCTACCCTTTTTGGCATATACATTGACAAGTTAGAAGATTGCTTGGAAAAAGAAGCTTGTGTCGGCCCTACTCTCATTGGTATAGTCATCAATATTCTTATTTATGCCGATGATATCGTTCTTATGGGAAGGAGTCCCCATGTCTTGAAAACCAACTAAGAATCCTCAAGGATTTTTGCTCCAATATGTGCATGATTGTTAATATTGATAAGACTAAGGTCATGATTATTAAATCCAATAATATCCCTTATGATACCTTAGTATATGACAACAACAACTTGGAAAAGGTGACTTCATACTGTTACGTGGAAAATCTCTCTATGGCTAGGGTGAACCACAACAGACAGGTATGACTGTAGAAATCGACTCAATTCCAACATATGTTGTATAAACTAATGTGCAAGCGAAGCAAGAAAGAGTCTTAACTCGTCCAAACGTTTGATGATGTCCATCGTTGATCACTTTGACCCAAATATTTATACCTACAACAAGTTCTCAACAAACAAGTGGAGCAAGCATATAGTGATAATATAACAGGTTAGCACATTAGATAGCTTAATCCATCAATATACAAAACAAACATGCCCATGGATCATAACACATATATTTGCAAGATATCAATTGGATGGGAAAAGAGTATTTCTATTAATAAATGATCAGCAGAAGTGAAAACATTACAGAATTATGTGTTGGCACGCTTCAGAACCAAGAAACCAAGTTCCTTCCAATTGGGCCTCCACCACTTCAATCCTCCACCAAAGGCAAGCTCATATAAGGGAGACAAAGAGGTTCTCCATCAATAAGGGAAGAGCTTGGGGGATGAACACTGTGTTCAGAATTAAAGGACAAAGGGTTGCAGACTCAATAATGAAGTAATAATTTCTCTAGAGTAACTTTTCTCTCAAAGTTGAATTCTCTATTATTTTTCCATAGCTCGAAATTGGCTTCTTTATAGCCTTCAAAAAGCAACTGAAGGGCCGAGTCGGAACATTTCCAGTATATGGAAGGCCAAGGATCATAGATCTTCTGTCGTGACATGGAAACCCGACATTTAATTTTGATTTTCTGGCACAAATCCTAATGTACGTGGGCTGTAGTGGACCAGCTAGTGTATACGCTTGTTGTATAGCTTTCAAGGTGCGTACAAGTGGAAAAATATTTGTTTTTGTCTTTGGATTTATCAATCAGGGAAAGTAAGTTTGCATGGGGGAATGGAATAAGTCCCTTTTGCAAGATTTCATAGGGTGAGGCAAATATTGCTATAACAGATTCCCCCTAATGTGTGAGGTCAGAGGAGAATCTGCGATGGAAAAAATAAATTATAAATAACCCATAAGTGGAGTGGTAGAGAACCAACTAGATGAACTCGATCGCTCATTACATTTGTACTGACTTTGCATACATGGCTGCCAAAATACATTGCAGATCCATGTGAAAAATATACCAAACAAGTGTCTGTGGCCATGAATAGGAAAATACAAATGCGATTACATGCCAAAAAGCTGTCATAGTCACGAACAAGGCCCAATAGAATTAGTCTAAAATAAAAACTAAAGATATTTGTATACCATGGAGTACAATCTGATCTCCCATGATCACTGAAGTCATATAGGTATTGTTCCAAATGAAAAGGAGGCAACAACTCAGGAAATTTGCGATCACATAGTGATGTCTTCAAGTCTTCTAAAAAATCTGCCAAAGGTGCAAGTCTACATCATGTGAATAAAAGTGTTGATTTTGAACACAATGAGACCTCGTTTGATTACCGGTTATTGATGTATACCGTCAAAAAATGCAGACAACCTATCGATAATGAAAGTAGGTATCAAGGCACCGAGTACATTCTTAAAAGTGTGAATAGAGGAGTCAGTGTCGAACACTTGAAGAATCCATCGATCAGGAGACATTGATGTATTCCCAAATGTAGATGGCAAGAGAGCCTACCACTAATGACCGCAAGCCTCAAGGTACTCATAAGACTCTAGGCCTCGTTTCCAGAATAAATGGGCTGATGTCGATGGAAAGAGACTCGCTAAAAGGAGAGCACTAGGGCATCTCTCATCAGTCAGCACGAGATACAAAGGAGGAGCTTCATGATTTGGTGGAAATTGGATGAAGAACAAGTTCACGAACCAACGAACCAGTGCGTCTTTCACGTGTCTCAATTGTAAGCGGTACACGAAAAAGACCCTCTGAATAGCATCCAATGATGAAAAAACATTGACAAAGGCGAGGAGACCACCAATAAGGCTAATGGCATCCAAGACACTACATGAATCCCAATGTGTGAATATATGTCTTGCTGTTGAACACAAGGGAAACCATCCAATCAATGACCAATGATGAAATGTTGACTATTGGGTTCAAGGTTACCTACCAATGATGGAAGTACAGTCAGGTTGCATGATAAGACTAAAGTATCATGTGATTCTGAGACAAACTGAGGGTATGGCCGACATGCAAAGTCAAGAGTTCTGAGGAGTGGCTGACATAGGTTGATAGACTTCCTTTGAGCAAGAGAAAGAGACATATTGTGGACTCTGACAGCATAGACCCAATGATAAAATCATGAGATGTAGGAGGCATTAATGAAGTTCCTATAGGGTCTAGAAGAGTAACCAGTCGGTAGAGAAGACTTAGTAATGAGCTCAGCTTCCTAAGGCCATGCTAAACCCAAAATTATTATGAAAGGAATCAAATCACTTTGTGCTCTGTTCAAAGGCAACACAATTGCTGCTGATATAAGATAATACTCCCTTCCCGCCTGTCTTTTTTTGTTTTTTTCATAACAAATGAATGCTATGATACAGAGGAGGAAATGAGTGTCGCAAGTAAGCAAAAATAGTTCCAGCAGTGGAACGTACCTATGCTCAATGCAGGGAAGTGTATGCGGGAGATGGACACTCAGGGGAATGTTCCATCCTAGGTAGAGGGTGTCAAATTGTGAAGGATATAAACAAGGCTTTGCTTGGTTGAGGATGCAAAACTGTTGAGGCAAACAATTTGTAACACAAAGTGAAAACCGACTATAGGCTCAATACTGCAAGCAGGGGTATGAGATTCAATCACAACTTGAGGCCAAAAAATGTCCTTTTTTGTGTCTTTTAGTTTACTTGGTGTGAAAAACGGATAAACTTGTGCCAAGTAGACATCTCTTCAAAACCAATTTACGAGTTTGAAAAAGACAAGTTCACTCGACGATCTTTTCACATTTTGATAACGAGTCGGAACAAATCTTAACTAAGACTCATGAGCTTTCCAATCCAATTTAACGAGTGTGAAAGGGACAGATCACTCGACAATCATTTCAATTTTTAAGACGAGTCGAAAACGAGCTTAAATTAAACTTGTTTTGGGAGTCCACGGGTTATAAGGTCTCATGTTTATGAATGAGAAATGAGGTTCAACATAAAGTCAAGTACGAGTTGTGAGGGACTCTCGATCCTATGAAAAAATCTATGCATGGGCACCAGATGCAATAGGGGATCTAACTAGGGCACCCCTATTTGGTAAGTCTCTACCACTTGATAACGACATGACTTTATAGCAGATGGAAGGTTATGTGTCGCAACAAATGGGTTCATACCTAGGGCATAAAGAGCGACGATTATAGGATAATGCAAAAAATTCATAGTGGAATGGATACATATTCTATATGTTGGGTAATGAACATACCTGCCCAAGGTGACAAACGATCGACAAAGTACTGAAATCTACAAGAATCCCAAGTTAAAACTGCAAAAACCAGCTCGATCCACTTTTGTATTATTACATCAGGTGCAAAAATGGTTTAAACTATATAAAGTGGGTAAAAATGATTTATAAATAGTAATAAAATCAGAAATTACTATACCATTTTGATTTTTTACCCAACTAGTGCAAATTGGACCAAAATTCCTCCAAGATTCAAACGACTATTGCGGAAGTATCCGTCAACGAAATCATGAGCTGTTTGGATTAGGTAATTCTTGATCTCTTCCTCCTCAATTTCAATGGATTACATTTTTGAATTAGGTCTTAAATTTTTAGTTATTTAAAGAAAAAATCATAGATTTCGGTGTACGCAATATGGATTTGGTTAGCTCGCGTGTACGACTAGGTATATGCTCCTGTGTGAACTACACGGCACGTGTATAGATCCCTACACACGACTGTGTGAAAAAAAATCCACGCACAGGTACACAAATGACCAAAATAAAGGGTTCTAACTCAAAATTGTATTTGTCTTTGACAGGATGGTTCTTGAATGGAGAGAACGAGAGCATAAGGAGGTCGATGCAGCTGTAGATTGAGATTCGGGGGCCCAAATGGCCTTAAAGCGATGTGGTTTGTATACTTTTTGGGAGCTCAATGGAATGAGAGCCTAAGTGAGGTTGTTGGAGATATCGGTGGGTTACTGGTACCCTGATAGCGAGAGCTTCAATATCGATGGGAAATCATTGAGAATTGAAGTAGAGGACATTTACTTTTTGATTGGTCTATCACGCCGGGGGGTTGTGAACCTCAAGTCCTGGGGAGCAGGATGAAGATATAAGAATATATCAACGCCCACTGTGTAGCAGGGACTCCTAAGGTAGGGATTCAAGTCCCTATCCGAGAAATAAACAACCTCAGTCTGGAGATCATTGTCCTAGTTTTGACCAGGATCACAGGTTCAGCCTCGTTGCACCAGGCATTGAGGTCACTCTTGTTATATGAAGTGCAGTGTGTGAGACCCACAATGTATGACTGGTGTACCTCACTACCAAAAAATATGAAGAACGAGTTGACGGAGTGTAAACAAGGGGGTAAAATAAATTTCGGGTTTGCCTCCATCTTGTGCAGTTTCTTTTTCGAGTGGGTTCCAGGTTTGGGACCTAGAGTGGAGATTCTTCGATAGGGACCTTGTGATCCAACCATGGCACGATGGATCGAGGTGATGACGTGGAAGGGAGGGGGTAGGGTGCCGACACCCTACAATGAGGAATTTTTCTACTGGTGGTGACAGGTCATCCCTTTGGATGACTATCCCTATGAGGGGATTGACTTCAGAGGAGGTCCAGACATGCCATTTCCACCAGGGTCCGCCTATGGTGACATAGGTATGTCAAAAAGTTTTTACATATTTCATTTTTTTGTATTTTTGTATAATTAGGACAAATATATTTTTGGATGGTGCTTAAATATTGACTAGACATTTATGTGTCGCAGACGTGGGTCCGCGATGGCCAGAGGGTTTCCTTTGACATTGACGGAGGAAACATCGAGATAAAGTGGTGGGAGGAGAGGCCGAGAGGGTCTTACAAAACATGCAGGGAAACCTGTCACGTCTGACTCACAGGATACCCATGGTCCAGGTAGAGGATCTGTCTGATGTCGTGCAATGATAGGTGGTTGGTGTACCCAGGGCATGGGTATGACTCTTTCGACGTCTCGCACACGTCGTGGTTTGCTACCATGACACACATCCGACACCATAGGTGTATATGTCGTGGGATATGTATTACCATCTTATATGTGTATTGAGGGTGTTAGCCCCATTTTGTACTATAAACACCATATTTTTTGAAATATATAAAAAAGGATCTTCGGCTTTACTTATATTTTACAATGTGTACATTGATTAGATGGTTTTATTTTCTTTTAATTATGTGACAAATGCCAATCTAAAACAAATTTAGCATAAGCATCGGATAAATGATTAGAACTACTAGGAATATGATAATATGTAATAAAATCAAATTGTCGTTCTAAAAGACGTACCCGTAGGAATCGTCAGAGTAAAGTAGTATCACGCACGTGGTAACGACCGTTCAAATGACGTACTACTAACTGGGAATCAAGGCGAACTTCTAATGAACGAATTCCATGTGAGATAACATCGTGTAAAATTTCTATAACGATGCTATATTCGACCACATTATTCGTGGATGGCCCTAGGCATACGCCTCCTAAAGACACCAGTAGACCCTTGGGTGAATAAAACACCCAAGCGATGGAAGCCAAGTTTCATGTGTGACGACTGGACCCATCTATGAATCCTAAGTAGACTGAAGACTCCATTGACATCTATCAACCAAGTGAAAACTCCATAAGAAAATCAAAGACGAAAAAGAAAAGAGATATATACACTAAATTACATTAGTATACAAAGATTTATGCGCAAGCCTGGGGCTCAAGTGTAGTATATTTTCAAGTAGATCCCATTTCTGGGCTCGACCAACTTATTCCCTTCATAATATTCTAACTCACAGGACCCTTTTTCTAGAACATGTCACACGATGTAAGGACTGTGCCACATGGGTTTAAACTTTCCTTCCCCTAGCGGTTCTTTGGATTGATCATACAAGAGGACCAATTCACCTTCAATGTACAACCTAGGACATAAAGACTTATCATACTAAACCTTAACATGTCATTTTTTCGCCTCAATAGCCATAGAGGCATCTTGACGCTGCTCATCAAGACTCTCTAGGTATACAAGGCGTCGCTCGAGATCAAAAGTGTCAGGTAGGAGCGCGACTGCCAACTTAAGAGAAAGGATTTCACATTCAATGGGTAATATCGACTCCACACTGTGTACTAACTGGAAAGGGGAAAATACGGTGGAAGTCTTGACCGAGGTTCGGTATGCCCAGAGTGCAGGATATAGCATGATGTGCCAGTTGGATTTACTTTGACTGACAGTTTTTTTTAAAAATGGTCTTGAGAGACTTGTTGATGGCCTCTACTTGCCCATTTTCCTGGGGATAATAAGGAGAAGAATGACCATGTTTAAACCCCAACTTAGCTGCTAGTTCTTCCATCATCTCATTCTGAAAGTGTCTACCATGGTCAGTGACAATATCACTCGGGATACCGAACCAGGCGATAATTTGAATGAATACGAGGAAGGTTGCAGTCTTCCCATCAGATTTAACTGTAGGCATGGCCTCGGCCCACTTAGTAAAGTAGTCGACATACACGATAATGTGTTGATGCCCCCCAACCTAAGTTGGGTTGAAATCAACGAATTTCACCCCCCACTTAGTGAAGGGACTAACGGTAATGACTCGATGAAGAGGGGTTAGATGCAAGTGCATTTTCTTAGTGAACACCTGGCAGGGGTGACACTTCTTAACCGCTTCAATACAATCCTTAAAGATGGTAGGCCAAAAATAACTGGCTCGCAAATTTTTTTGGCTATCACAAGCTCGGATAGATGACCACCACAAGCCCCACTGTGGCAATCATTCAGAACATAATCAACTTCTCCATGAGTTAAACAACGACGCAATATATCATCTATTCCTCAGTGATACAAAGTGTCACCAACGATAGTATATTTCTTAGCTTGGTACCTTATATGTTGTCGGTCATCCCGTGAGAGATGTTGAGGGAACTTCAAAGTCTGAATATAGAGCACGATGTCTCCATACTAGGGTTCAGATGATGAGACAAGAAAAATGTGTTCGTTTGCAAACAAATCAACATGGATAATGTCCTCATCTAATCGTGGAAAATTGGATATTAGCTCTGCAAAGACTAGGGATTTCTTGGATTTCGCGGAAGCGAAATCGAGATCAAACTCCTATAAAATGACAATCCATTTATTGTATTTTCCCCCTATGATACGTCGGGTAAGGACGTATTGAAATGGATTGACGTCAACAACCACCGTAGTATTACAAAGTAATATATAATGACATAGACACTGGACTGTGTGAACAACAACCAAATCTAGCTTTTCAACTTGAGTATAATTAAGTTAAGGACCGAGTAAAGTTCAACTAAAATAGTAGATGACGTGCTCATGGAGCTCATCATCCTCCTGAACCAGAACCATACCAATCGAATCTTCGGACGCGGCGATATAAAGCAAGTAATCTCTACTGTAGTTGAGAGGCTTTAGTAGAGGTGTCGACACCAAATATTTCTTCAAAGCATCGAAGGACTCCTGGGCTCGCTCATCTCGGATAAAAGGGGTTTCCTTATTCAAAAGATGCATGAAACCTTTAGTGATAGTGGAATAATTCACTATAAACCTATGAAGAAAGTTAGCTTTCCCCTGTAGACCCTGAATTTGTCTAATCATGTGTGAGGGAGGCAACCGAAGTATTACCTCAACCTTAAGAGGATCTACCATGATCTTAGTCCCAGAAACTAGAAAACCTAAAAGACGACCAAACTTAATGCAAAAGATGCATTTTTTAGGGTTCAACCGGATTCTATAATAATGGAATCTTTCAAAAACAATTCGAAGGTGGATAACGTGATCTGCTCTCTTATGAGAGTGAGCAACAATATCATCAAGGTAAGCTTCGACTAAGTGCTTAAGATCATGAAAAGCGAAAGTCATGGCACATTGAAAGGTTGATTTGGTGTTTTTAAGGCCGAAAGACATCTTCCAGTATGAAAAGGAACCCCAAGGACAAATAAATGTTGTCTTGTATTGATCCTCAGGTTTTATTTGAATTTGATTATATCCTAAAAATTCGTCAATAAAAGAAAATACTTTGCTTCCCACACACTCGTCACGAATCTGATCGATGAAAGGTGTGGGAAAGTTTTCTTTGGGACAAGCCTTGTTCAAGTCACATAAATCCATACATACACGGGTGGTTCCTTGCTTCTTATCTACAAGAATGGGGTTGGATACCCATTCGGTTAAGGGAATCGGGTAGATGAAGCCAACATTAAGTATCTTCTCCACCTCTTCCTTAATAACATGGGCCTTTTGAGGACTTACATCTCTAAGACATTTTCGAACAGGTTTAGCATCTGGATAAGTTTTAATCTCATGTTCGACAATACAAGGGTCGATCCCTGGCATCTCTTCATAGGACCAAGTGAATATGTCTCGAAATTCCTTGAAGAGCTCTGTGTAGATTAGAATTTCTTCTGGCGAACAATCCGCACTGATATTTACATTTTCAACCTTGCCAGGGGTACGAGAGATGTTGATCTGGATGGTAGGAGAAATAATCGCCATGTTTCCTTCGGCATAAATGTCGTGCGTATCAAGTGGAACTATGGCGTGATCGACTATCTCACTCAAAGTAGATCGAAAGATGTCTTGTTCAATTCTTTCAAGCTCTGGGAGAAAATAGGAGTGGTGATGCATATCATCCCAAGGTTTGTCAAAACCATTCATGGCTTCAATGATGGCTTCATCCGATGGCAAAGTCCCATCGAGGAAATCATGTGAAAATGACAATGAGGTGGCCCAAACGGGCCTAAACACGAGATCCTCCTCATCCGTTGGCGAGGGAAAAGGATCGGGATCGACAGAAGAGTCGAGAACAACTTGATACACAATCTCTGCTGCCGATAGTGGCATGGACATCCCAGCATGCGACTGTCCTTCATAAGACAAAGTCAGGGAAGGTAGGGTCCACAGATCATCAAAATAAGACATGTGGAAAGGAATGGACCTCCCAGTCGAGACAGACTACTGGACATGGCATAAACTTGATGGTTCAGTGCCGAGAAGTTGAAAGTACCCATAAGGGAAGAATACATTCCGACACCGATATTCTCAGTTGCTGGCTGAGAATTGTCGATCACGAGGATTGATTTTCCAAGAGATGCATTAGGACTAGAGAACACAAAGGATAACTGATCGATCGTCACGATCTTCCCCTCATGTGGAAAACAAAGAAGATAGAAGATGGATGATACGATGATGATAATAGCATAAGTCCAATTGCGACCTAGTAATAGGTTATAATCAAGACGTGCATCAACTACTTCTACTTCAACTTCTACCGTCTTCCCACCTAACTGGACCAGAAAGACGGGGAGAATGTCGTGAGGGTAGAAGGAATGACTGTCAAAAGCAGTCAACATGTTCGATGACTTGGAAAGGGTCGGAGAACCGAGTGCTTTCCAACATTCCAGGGACATCACAAACGTAGCAACGCCTTCATCAACAACCGCACGTTTGATGGTATACTTGGAATACTCCACATGGATTTGGAAAGCCACATGGTAAGGCAGGCAATGATTAACATCTATGACGTCAAACTTGATAACCTTTGAGCCACTGGGTTCTAGAGATCCTAGAGCAGAGAGTAAGGCATTCCTCTGTGAAGGACACGTCTGGAGTACCTCCAAAGCCGACATCGCACAAGGGGTTTGGCTCAGGTCCTCAACAATAGATTAGTTCTAGGCATCTCTGGAATTTGGATTATGGGTAGAGAGCTTAAGTAATCCTTTTGGAATACGAGGCGGTGGCTCTGGTTTCTCAATCTGTAAAGTCATCTCCGGAGGAGGAGGATATTCTAAACCATAATTAGTTTGTTTAGAACTATAGTCTCGAGATCAAGTGGCTACATATATTTTTGCATCGACCATATTGATACATAAACGGTCTCCATCTTGCGATTGATGGTTTTGACCTCCACTAGCTGCATTTTCGGTGTTTGAGGAGCTCGAGGCTAAGTGTTGATTATGTGGGAATAGATTCGTCAGCATGATGGGCGATTGAGCTAAAATCCTCGCAGCTTCTGCAAGGTTGGGGCATAAATGGGTAAGGTGATCATCTGTGCAAAGCTTACACAGAAACTTCACCTTACGTTTTTCTCGTTTTCCCTCTCCAACATTATTACCCGTCTTCTCATTATTATTATTTTCCTTGGGTTTATTACCATTTTTCCCACCCTTACGGTTATTGCATCCTTTCTTCTTATTCCCTCCTGGTTGCTGGTTACCATTCGGGTTGGTCGAAGATTGCATGGAGTGTACATCCACCAACTGAGTGGGATTGGAAGACACAGATGAGGTTGGTCCTCCTACAGACTGGCTTAAAGACAACTCTTTTAAATGGTTTGTCACTGAGTCTGCGGACTTTACATTGGCGGAACCTACAATGCCATCAGCATGAGGTTTGGGATTTTGCCTAAGGTCGTAAGTATATCACGGTGCATCAGGAAGAAGATGGTATAACATCCCAGACTGAGCATAAATCAAATCTAACTGCTAGGCCCTAAATATCGCTTCCTCCTTAGTGGTAACCTCAGAAGTAGCAACGTCCTTCGAGATAGGAGCGTACAAAGACTTAAGGAACCATTCTAGAAGAAAGGCTGGGGGTATAGGGGTATTAACCAACCTCTTCCATCTACACCACTCCTGGATATGGTCCAATATATGAGTGGCGGTATCTTGGCGTAAAGTTGACAACAATTCTAAGTCATCATCATAACGAATGGGCAACTGGAAGTGGTTAAGAAAGACCATTACCAACTGACTAAAAGTCCCATATGCCTCTTTGGGTAGTTCAATATACTATTTCGTAGCAATTCTTATGAGGGTGTGTTGAAATAATCTCAAACGAATAGACTCTTCATTAAGGGAGTTTGATGAGCACCAAAGGTGAAAGGTAGTGACGTGATCACCAGGATCCTCTCCATTTTTACCCTCGAACTTTGGGATATCTGAAGGAAGTTTGGTGAGGAATGGGGGACATGTAGGATTTTGACTCACAGGGTCATTCATTAACTTAGCCAAATCTGGCAGATTAAACGTGGCCAGAAAAGGGAGAGGGGGTTGTGACATTTGGCCCCATCCTCCCGGGAAAGATTGTACTTGTGGATTCAGAGGCCATCCAGGGTTCTGGTAAACACCATGGCTCTATCCGGTGTTATAAGGCCCTCCTTCGAGTTGGTTCATATAAGGTTGGTTGGGCATCATTCTAGCTGGAATGTTCTATTGAGGGTTATAGAAATCCCCCCCAACCAGATTAGATCTAGGTTGGGGGTTGTCAAAAGAGTGAAACTAAACTCCCCCAGGATGGAAACTGGAGGTTAGAGGTGGATTTTTCATGCCAAATGTATTGGTCGGAATCTACGTCGAGGAGGTAGGATTGTAAGATGAAACTTGAGCCGAAGCTTGTCTGCTAGGTTGACTATTCCACCCAGAATTAGGAGGATTGGACCCAGGTTTAAAAACAGACATACCTCCCATATTTGGAGTCATTTGAGGGATTTGAGATCTGACAAATGAAAAAGGAGTGTAGGGAGGTGTACTGACCCCAAGTCCAGTGCTAGCATTAGGGCTAATAGCTGGGATGGAGTTCAAAAACTGCGAAGTGAAGTTAGGCATACCATAAAAAAATGGACTAGAATCCATAGGGATGGATTGAACATTGTAGCTCGGTGAGTGGCCAAGAGACCCAAAGGGGTTCGATTTGATAGCATGAGAATTAATTGTAGGCCAAGCCATAGTAATGATAGGTGCCTCCGGCACTACGACCATATAGGTTGCAGGATTCGAAGGTGTGCCATTAACTATAGTGGGTATGGCAGTCGAAGGGATCCCAAAATTTTGAAGACTAGGTTCAATACTCATCCTTGTAGAATCACAAGTCTGAATGGTAGATGTGTGTGTACCATGTATAATGACTCTATGCCTTTTAGAAGGAAAAGACACGAAATCCGGTGGTAACTGTAACAAGTGACAGGACCAGCAGGGCGGCTGGTCTGACTCCACGATAACTTAAGAGTCTAAAGATAAAAATATATCCTAAGGCCAACTAGTAAGCAAAGAGAACACCAAAAGTCAAATGGCTAATATGCATGCAAATGGGGTAAAGTGGATGAGTGGCCTCCCTCCCTAAAGAAGGTATGTCTCATCCAAGAGGGACCTGAGACTCCCTGCTAAATATCAGAGGTAACATAATCAGTTATAGGGGCCCTCGTGGGCTTAACAACCAGTCGGTCAGATCCCCTCGGAGAGGTAATCCTCCATAAAGGTTGTGTGTTGTTCGACCCCTATCTGACCGAGGGTACAAGTAGAATAACCCCTACAAGTAACCTATGAGATAGCTAAGTCAAGCAAATAATAAACCACTGTATAACCGATGCACAAGCGAGCAGTCTTAAGTCCGGATCACTGTATGGGAAGGGTAGAAAATCCTGAAACCTTGAAAGCACCGCCTCTCATGGAAATATGGTCACTAGCAAGATCTCCAAATATGAATAAATCCACAGAAATATCTTTGACTCTAGGCGAGTATCCAGGGGATATCCCTTCAACTAACTTCGCACGACCTCGTGATTAACTCTGGTGTGAGCAGAGCCTCCTGATCTTACCAATTATACAATGGACTTCTCAACTCCCTTTCTCAAACACATATTCTTATTTAATTTCCTTGGAAAAGTTTACTCACAAAATCCTATTCCAAGGCACTAAATCCTAGGCTAGTTTGTGCACCCTAGAAAATAAAATCATTACTAATAAATTTTAAATTATAGTGTTGATTTTATGGTCGTGATTACTCAAAAAGGTATGGTGATGAAACTCATGGTGTTATGACTCTGCAAGAAATTAAATATGAAAATAATGCAAAGTCTAACTTTAACTTTTAATGTATGATAAGATTCTAAAAGTGATCCAATTTTCAAATTCAACTCTGCGATTCAGAAGTAAAAAATGCAATCTTTCATTGTATGCACTAAGCTAATGATACAAACTCAAAAGAAAAAAGATGCAAAGCAATGCATAATGCCTATTGTTTTTTGTATTTCCAATATATCGAAACTGAAAATGCATGGATTGAAAAGTAACTCGATATATAGCCCTACTGTGTATAAAAGAGAGATAACTCAAGCAGGATATCAAGCAATGAAACACCCAACCCAATGTACAAGGACAATAAAAATGAAAATATGAAGAGAAAAACTTCGCCCAAAAATTCAACCAAACGAGGGTTTCTTGTCATCCCACAGGTACTCAAGAGGCACTACAGAGACCTAAGAAGGCTCAACAAGCATCAAATCCCACCCAACAAACACCACACCAAGAAAACAGGCAAGGAGAAAAGGTGTACGCCACTTTTTGAGCAAACAAATCATATATACACAGCTTGCAGTGAGACATCGTGCGTGTATACGCGACTGTCAAGCAAAAAGGCACGTATATGCTTAGAAACAAGGTCGAGCAAGGGAGAAAGGTTGAAAACTCAGACCCAAAGTGAACATGATCTATCAAGAAATGATACGACAAGAACCACAATAGAAACGAGAGAAATCTAAGGATAAAAGTACCTCAAACCCTAAGAAAGAAGATTCATCCACAGTATGGTCGCCAATTCTATTACGAGGAAAATCTCTCTATGGCTAGGGTGAACCACAAAAGACAGGTATGACTGTAGAAATCGACTCAATTCTAGCATATTCTATATAAACTAATGTGCAGGAGAAGAAAGAAAGAGGCTTACCTCGTCCAAACGTTTGATGATGTCCACCGTTGAGCACTTTGACCCAAAGATTTATACCTGCAACAAGTTCTCAACAAACAAGCGGAGCAAGCATATAGTGATGATATAATAGGTTAGCACATTAGATAGCATAATCCATCAATATACAAAACAAACATGCCCATGGATCATAACACATATATTTTCAAGATATCACTTGGACGGGAAAGGAGTATTTCTATTAATAAATGATTAGCAGAAGTGAAAACATTACAGATTTCCATGTCGGCATGGTTCATAACCAAAGAAACTGAGTTCCTTCCAACTAGGCCTCCACCGCTTCAATCCTCCACCAAAGGCAAGCTCATATAAGGGAGATAAAGAGGTTCTCCATCAATAAGGGAAGAGCTTGGGGACTGAACATTGTGTTCAGACTTAAAGGACAAAGGGATGCAGACTCAATAATGAAGTAATAATTTCTCCAGAGAAACTTTGCTCTCAAAGTTGAATTCTCTCTTATTTTTCCATAGCTCGGAATTGGCTTCTTTATAGCCTTCAAAATGTAACTGAAGGGTTGATTCAGAACGTTTCCAGTATATGGAAGGCTAAGGATCAGAGATCTTCTTCGTGACATGGAAACCCGACATTTAATTTTGATTTTTTGGTACAAATCCTGATGTACGTGGGCTGTAATGGAGTAGCCAACGTATACACTTGTTGTATAGCTTTCAAGGTGCATACAAGTGGACAAATATTTGTTTTCGTCTCTAGATTTATTAATCAGGGAAAGTAAGTCTGCATGGGGGAATGGAATAAGGTCTTCTCTGTAAGATTGCATAGGGTGAGGCAAATCTTGCTATAACACATACAAATATATTGGAATTGATATTCACCACAAGCTCAATTGGAATTATAACATTCATAAAATGATTATTGGGGGATGGAAAGCTTATTATGGGCTTGAAAAAAATTGTAAATCAGTTGATATTTGGAGTTGGGATAAGAAGAAACTCCTCTTTGAGACTCTTGTTACACCTATTATTCTTTATGGATGTGAAGTATGGGGTTGTAGTATCTATCATGAATCCTGGAGAAAGATAGAGAAAATACAAAAGAATTTTATAACCTATAATCTCAAAATTAAAGGAAATACACCCTATCTCATCCTCCTCTTAGAAACAAGCCTCTCCCCCATTGAGAGCATGGCTATGACTAGATACCTAA
>ML785675.1:241071-255141 GCA_009831015.1 Picea engelmannii | reverse complement strand
AATGGAGACTACATAAAATTTTATGTTCAAAAAATTGAAATAATGAACTTACTGTTGTTAACAGTGGACATGCATATGCATAGAATGACGAGTCATTCTACTGGTCAAGTTGTTTGGTAATTGTGATTGAATTGCCAGGTGCAAAAATTCTAAGATTATTGGATAAGATGTTGTACATATTGAATTATGATGTACAGAAAATACCGACAATTTGTTGGCAGTAGGCAAGATGAAGTCTTGCAGGAAAATTGTAGGCAGTTTTGTACAGAGACTGTAGTACGACGGAGAGTCACAGAACTCATGGGGAAAGAAGCAGGTCGAGGAGTGGTAGCCGACATCACAGTCGCTCCCAAAGACGTTCTGGCAGTAAGACACACAACAGTTCAAGCCCATCACCTACCAGAAAACATCCGAAATCTGGAAGGGAGGAATTGAAAGGAGAAATGAATAAAATTAAACCTCCAACATTTGATGGGGATGCACATTGTGGTACGCATGCAGTTCCCAGGGTGACAAGTGTCAACCCTGGTGCATGCAAATATAAGCCCTGAACTGAACCGTGGATGGGGATCTTCCTCCATTCTGACCCGAACCTCTGAGGGTAGAACTGGTATGCCATCTGCCAGAATACCGGGATTCATCTCTGAAGCAGTTAAGCCAGTGTTGTCCTGAGGAACCGTACACACTCCTGTCCAGAGCTGTGAGTCTGTGTCTGTCTCTGAGAAATCCCGTGAGCGCATTTCCTGAACCGAAACCCTGTGTTGAACTCGAGAGGAAGAATCCTTGTTGTTGGGGAAAAGCTAAGCTAGCCTGTGCGTGGAGCTTGTTCCGAAATCATGCCGTGAGATCATCCAGTGATTGCTGAACCGTTTTGGGAAGCCTTTGTCTATGTTTCTCGTGGGTTGTTGTGACTGCGCAGTATTGGACTGCGTGAGGCCTGTTGGCCTGTGAGCGACTCCTCTAGGTGAGAGAGTGCGCAGAGGGAGAAGAGAACTCCTGGAAGGAACCCCTGTAGCTGCCATAGAGCCCAGAGAATTCCAGTCCGGTCTGTTCCTATAACCCAAGGTAAGGGAGACTGGCAGCCGAAGGACTGTCTAGGTGACAGAGAAGGTGCACTCTCCTGGGGTGGAACAGGCATGTGGGGAATGCGGGTCTGTGGGCAGTGAGCGTGGGAGATTCCTGGGAGAACTACTTCTTGTGAATGTGAATGTGAATGTGTCATCTTCCTTGTAACCTCAGCCTGAGTCTAGATTCCTTGTCCTGGGGTGGAGCTCGGTCCCAGCTCGGGGGTGACCTACTGTTGAGCTGATGAACAGTGTGGTCTAAGGCTGGGAGGTTCGTGGAAGGCCTACACTTGGTTGGTGATTTCTCCAGCTGTTAAAAGATAAGTATTCTGAATTATGATTTAACACGTTTGGCATGACTGTGTTGTTTATATTATCATGTTTTCCGCTGTGTGTAAATGAAGTGCTGCTGAATGCCATGACTGGTTTAATTATAGCAGTACCCATATATTTTACTCTGAGTTGTAATTAAGTGTAGTTTGTAAATTTAAATTTATCCCATATTTCTTTTTTTGCTATTTAATTATTTACCTTGAATGCATTGCATTTATACATCTAAGAAGGATGATATTTTAAGGGATATGCCTTTTAGGGAATGATTATTTACATGTTTATTTTAACTTGAGTTTGTTATTTTTGTTTTATTGTTTAAAATTTGTTCTATTATTTGTTGTTTGATTTTTAGTTTTTTAGTTATATCAATTTTTTTTTTAATATTACAATTTTTTTTATATGGTTTGTAAATGTCAATTGGGTGTAGTTTGAGTGGTTTAAAGGAAAGTTGTTATCCTCCTCCATCCATGTTCAAATTCTACTTTCTAATATATTTGTTTTATTTGTAAGCTAATTATTGATTGTTGACTTAACCTTGAACCCTAAAAATTTTAGTATGCCTTCTATATAATCCTCAAAATACAAAAAAGTATTTAATGAGTTTCTTCAATAAATATTACAAAAGTATTTAATGAGTTTCTCCAATAAATATATTAAAACAAAATATTTTTGTAAACTCCCTTGAATATAAATCCCAATAACTTTTCTTGGTCCGTTTAAGAGATTTTCTTATATCACTACCATCTTCAGATTCCTTCATGATAACTTGTGAAACTTGATTTATTATATGGCACATCTTTGATGCTTGCCATTAGGTTATCTTGTGATATCAATGGGAATACGGATGATAAGGGATGGTATCCCTATCCAAATATCAATTGGGACTCTTATTGAGAATATGGATAATAAGGGTTGATATTTATGCCAATATATTAATAATAAATTTGAGGGTAAAAGGTGGATAATAAGGGATGATATTTATGCTAATATATTAATAAATAATAAATTTGAGAGTAAAAGGTGGATTTCAATTTTAATGTTGAATAGCATATGAGAATTTATTTAAAGAATCATTACTAAGGATTTTGTCAACGATGTCTACATGGAGGCCACATCATTACAAAGTATTGGCCCTCAATATGTTAGGAAAAGGTTGATGTTTTATAGGTGGCATTCAAAGTGTCTTATTTTTTTAGCTTCTTTTGAGTTATTTTAGTGTAGATTTCAATGAAATAACATTAAGAAAATATTGGTTGATTTGTTTATTTTGATAAAGTTTTTATTGGTTGATTTGTTTATTTTGATAAAGTTTTTGAGAGTAAAAGGTGGATTTCAATTTTAATGTTGAATAGCATATGAGAATTTATTTAAAGAATCATTACTAAGGATTTTGTCAACGATGTCTACATGGAGGCCACATCATTACAAAGTATTGGCCCTCAATATGTTAGGAAAAGGTTGATGTTTTATAGGTGGCATTCAAAGTGTCTTATTTTTTTAGTTTCTTTTGAGTTATTTTAGTGTAGATTTCAATGAAATAACATTAAAAAAATATTGGTTGATTTGTTTATTTTGATAAAGTTTTTATTGGTTGATTTGTTTATTTTGATAAAGTTTTTGGATTGTATTTCTGTTTTAAGATTTTTGTGACCATTATTTTGATCAGATTTTTTTTTTTGGATTCATCGTATAAGTTTTTGATATTCGATATTTTTAGATTGATTTAGAAAGAGCCAAAACTTATAACAATTAAATTCTTTTTTATTGGCATTTAATCCTTTTGGATCTCGGTTCCTTAATATTCAGATCATTCATAAATCATAATTTCCCTCAAGTTTTTCATTAGATTTCAATTTGAAATATCATTAAAAATAGGGGTAGTTTAAGTTCCCTTATCCTATGCTACAAAGGGTTTCACATAGTAATGCCATCGAATAATCCAACAACTATTTATATAAAAGAAAATCCCTTGACCATTGATTCCGAGGGACAATAACAAACTTACTTTTCACAATGGGATATACATTGAAAATGAAAACACGCCCATACATTGTCAAAAATGTATGTATGCATGCTTATAATTTATGGGAGAGCCATGAAAAATTTCTAGTGACATTTCCCCGACCCTTTCCACATGGAAAAAATCATCCATGTCATGGTCCATGGAAATCCTTCTTGGAACCTCAAAGTGGGAGGTAGGGAAGGTTGGAACCAAGTTGGAACCTACTTATCAATTCAAGGTTTCAAACATGATTCCAGCTTCCTAAAAATATATAGTTCGAATCCACCTTTCCACCTACCTATCCCTTCAAGGATTTGAGCAGGTTTTCTTGGAATGGATAATGTTTGTCTATCTTCATGGGTAATATCCATATAATATGGATGATTTATTCATAAAAATTGACTAAATTCTTGTATTTTTCAATAAATAAGATTAATACAATTACATGTTATGGCACTAGTGAATGTGGTATTGATGTCAGGGGAGAGTGGGTTGAAATTTAACAAGGTCCAATAGTTATGAGAGAAGTTGTGGGGTAGCCCCAATTTTAGATTAGTTTAAAATTATTTCTTGAAAAATAAATTATGATAACTTGTTCATTAAAGTTTTTTTTTATGTGAATGTATTGTATTGTTATTTTCAAAGGGATTTTTATTAAAATAATGTTTTTCTAATATTAATAATGTTAATATTAAAAATAAAAAATTCTTTTTTAAATCACATTTACCTAATCAATCATTAGTATATTTAATTATTAATTACTATTGTGGAGTTCAAAATAACAATTTTAGACCTGTCATAACTTCATTACTGACATATTGACATTTTGAACAAGTCACACCCTAAGAGGAAATGTGGAGACAAGGAGCACTTCAATGCATACATGGGAGAAATTTGAGAATCTAATGTAGCATTATGTAAGTATTACCTACCTGTAAAGTTAGGGTTTCCAAGTACTAGCCCCTCTCCCCTAATGTGGAAACAAAACGTTTATGATTTTTTTAATTGAATAAGCTTGGTTATTTTACAAAGAATTGGTTATTGCTTATGTTTGGTTGGGCATATCAATATGTGTGTTACATGTAGTGATGGTGAAGGTTTCATGCAACCATATCATATCATCATTTAGCAACTACAAGATGAGAAGAAGATAAATGGTATATTATTAACCAATCATCATTGATGATAAAATTTTAAATATACCATTTCTAGGATTACCTAATCCTTGGTATGTGTAATTGGACTAGTAAAAGGGATGGGTGGAAAATGGCAAAGCCACACTTGAATTATCCCTTTGCTACAATCCCCAAGAAAAACATTAGAACAAATCTCCCATTTTAATATTTGCTTCGAAATTCTTGTTTACTGCTTCAATTTCATATGTAATTATTTTTTTCTTTGTTATTTTCAAATTTCTCCTGAAACAATATAGCTTTCATTACTATCACCTAGTGTCCAAAAGTAAAGGACCTTTTGTAGACTATGTGGGATAAGATAATTGGTAGTGGAAGAAAAGTATTTAAAGCATATAGGATGTGTGTTACCTATTGTAGAAGAATATTAGTTTAAAAGGATGATTCAAAGTGGATCATTATATAATTTGTCATTTATTTTAGTACTTTATGGGTGGAAAAATTGGAATTGTTGTCTTGTAGGGCCCATTTTAGAGGTAGGTCACATTTTTGTGATTTAGGGGCCATAAACTTTTGCAGCATGTTTAAGGAATTAAATGACCATTTTTGGGGTCAAAACCTTGCGAACAAATTTCACAACCTATCGATGTTGTTCTACACATCGAGATATTTCCAATGACGTAAACATCACCTCAATCAAATTTTGTATGAGAAAGTTATTCCTCCGACAAGTTGACTTATCTTATTGACCATAGTGATACTGAGTGGATTCCATGCCAACTTCCATTACTTGCACATACATATATAGTCATGCATGAAATTTTAAGAAGATTTTGGAAGATCCAAAACCCTACCCCTAATCAAGGGTCGAGGAATGAAAAAACCCTAACCATAACCATAAATGGCTCTTAGACCATGTTAAATATTGGGCCACTAGGAAAGGAAGGGGTTCCATTCTTATTGTGTTGTTATTGTTCCATAGTTGAGTAGAGCATCTAGAAGTGGGATATTGAGAGTATAAAAATGGAAGTGGAAGATCCTATAACAACCATATTGGCCACATTGTTTATGGTAACTCTATAGTGAGTGCACTTTATTTGTATTTTCATTTCATAACTAAGAAGAAAATAACAAGGAATAAGCCTCACCTTCTAGTTAGGTTTTTCCTGTATTGGGTTTCCCAGGCTAAATCTTATGTTCATTGTGTGGATGGTGTAATATTTTCTTAGATTCTTTAATTTTAGTATTTTGTGTGCTAAACTAGTAATATTGAATCTAAATCTAAAGTAAAAAAAATCATAATAAGATATTTCATAATATTGTAAGATATGTTGTGACGAACTATTCCAGTGGAATATCCACACTTGTTTATAGATCATATTGGTATTAGAGTACATATTGGTATTAGAGTAGTTTCCTTTGGGTTTTTTGTAGGAAGTTGTAGGATCCATGAAGTGGCTTAAGAAATATGTCTTAAAACCATAGCCATGGAAAATAACATAGTAACAACCCATGGGATGAGACAAAGGAGATATATGAAAGCACAAGTTGCTAACATCTATCAAAACATGGACACCCTCATGGAAGCTGAGGAAAACAAATTTGAACCTTTCAGGGAGTTTGGTGGATCTAACTTAGAATATGAATTGGACTAAAAATCTGGAGATAACAAAGATAAAAAAAGAATTGATGAAAGAGCCAGAGAAAGAGAGACCAAGTTCCAATGCCATCACTTCTTCCCAATCTCTATTTAAAATAGAAATGAAAGTGGACATCAAATCTTACCCAGGTGATATTGATGTTATTAAACTGTATTGATGGTTGAAATAGTTAGAAGTTTATTTTAGCGTTCATAACATAGGATATGAGTAAAATATTTCATTTTCCCAATTAAAGTTAGAGATTCATTCCCAAACTTGGTGGGAGAGTCACAAAGATTGCTTAGGCTATAGGGTGATCCCCTAGTAACTAAGTGGGAGGTGTTAAAACCTTCATTAAGTTTCAATTCTACCATATTGGGTATAGAGAGGAACAATGGATCCATTGACATTACATATAGTAGAAGCAAGGGAAGGGTGTGCATGAGTACATCATTGATTTCAGAAAAATAACCATTATGTTGGGAATATATTCCAAGAACTCGGATGTACTCCTCTAGTATTTGGGTGGTATACATAGTCATTTATGGAGGCAAGTGATCCTATTTAAACATAGGAAAATATGGGTAAGAATAAATGGCAACCAAATGGTTGCAAGAAGAAAGACGACCAAGATTCTTCCAAGGAGGGAAAGAAGAAATGGAAAGGAAAAGAAGACATCAACCACTACACATCAATGCAAGGACTCAATAAACCATTGTAACTAATGTAATATCAATGTCCACACTAAAGATAAGTGTTGGAAGCTACATCAAAACTTCAATCCAAAGAACTGCATGAAGAATGCCAAGAAGAAGAACATGTTAGTTGTGGATTCATGAAACTAGGTAGAGAATATCTCAAATGTAGATGAAATGATTGTTTGAACTACAATGCAAAATGAGGTGAGCTTGAGTAGATTCCATCCTAATGAAGAGTAGAATATGAATAAACTCTTCCATATTAAGATCCAATTCAAGAAGAAATAGTTGGATGCTTTATTTGATTATGGTTCATAGGCCAACCTCGTAGCATAAGATATGGCCAACAAGCTTGAATTGGAAGTTCACGACTATTCTCACCCATATCCATTAAGATGTGTAAATACAGATGTCGATATCAGAGTAACTAAGAAATTTGATATTGATGGATTTTAGGTAGATATCTTGATGTATGTGGTATAGTATTTGGAAGCCCCTACATGTACATGAGGGATGCAATCTTCATGAGGAGAGAAAATTGGTACCTCTTTATCAAGTATGGGAAGTCCTTCATCATTAATTCACACAAATGTGAATCTGGTGTCTCTCTTGTAAGTGCTAACCAAGCTAGGAAATTGATTGGTTTAAGTAGGAAGTTTGTATTACTCTTCTTAAGAGAGAATTGGATAGGAGATGAATTGGTAAATGTAAAGACATATCTAGAAGGATGTACTAAAGAGAAGAAACATTAGTTGGAGGATATTTAACATGCATATTGCAGAGAAGCGTTCCATGATCCTAAAGGGTTCCACCTAAGAGGGAAGTGGATCATGAGATACAATTGTTGTTTGAATCCCCATTGCCAAGGATTGGATTGTACAAATAATCCATCTTGGAAGCAAATAGAGTAAAGACATAGTTGCAGCAACTATTGGAGCAGGGGATAATTCAAACAAGAAATTTAGCTTGTGGATCACCTATCACTATAGTACCCAAGAAGGATGGGACTTAGAGAATGTGTATCGATTACAGAGCATTGAATAGGATCGCCCTCAATAATCAATACCCTCTACCCAAGATTGATGTCTTGATAGATCAATTGCAACATTCTAGGTAATTCATAAAGTTGGATCTCAAATCAAGATACCACCAAGTAAAAGTTAATGAAAAAGACACCTAGAATATTTCCTTCAAGACAATGCAAGGTCTATATGATTGGATGAAATGCCTTTTGGTTTATGTAATGCACCAACTACATTTATGTGTTACATGAATGATGTATTGCATCCCTTTTTAGATTCGTCTGTAACGCTGTACTTAGATCATATATTGGTTTATAACTCTACTTGAGAAGAACATATATCACATGACAATAAATGATGATTCCCTATTGATGCAAGAGCATCCTTGGGCTCAGGCCATCCGCATCACCCAAAAATATTTCTATTCCGCAAATTAGAAAATAAGTCAAATAAGGACTGTGTTAGCGGTCCATTTTATTTAGTCATTTTGCTATGAATTCACATTGTTGTTACTCATGCAACTACTCTTGTGTATGTTGATACTCGTGCTGAAATTGCCACGTATAGTGAAAATTTACAAGTGTCATGCTGAAACTTGTGTTGAAATTTCCACGTATAGTGAAAGTTTTACAAGTGTCATGCTGAAAATGCCACGTATAATAAAATTTTACAAGTGTCATGCTGAAACTTGTGCTGAAATTGCTACATATTGTGAAATTTTACAAATGTCATGATGTTCTTCATTTGCAACACTGTGGCCGCACGCATTTGATTTTTCCACGTTGGCATGCATTCATCACGAGTCGCAACTACCGTTAGGTAAAAGAACTCGCGCTAAAAGACAAAGTGTGACCCGAGACCGAAAAGAAGTTGAAGTAGTTTGGAAGATAGAGGGACGATTTGCGTAACAACGTGTCCTTGGAGTGAAGGAAAATCGTTTTAGAGCCAAGGAGGAGTTTTAAAAAGAAACGGGGTGCGATTTTGAAGGGGTTGGTGAACCACGAAGTAAGGAAATCGTAGAAGGTGGACTAGAGAGAAATATTACAAGTTGAGTGAGCACGCAGGAAGGGAGAAACATAATCTTAGCCCATACACGCAGATCATTACCCTATGGACGATTTCATAGTGGTTTTCAACCACAAAAGAAACAATTCATGGATGTCTTTTAACCCAGGCTCGATGTAATGTAATTCTTTTTATTTACTTCGATCAATAAAAGAGTGGTGTTGCATTTCATGTTTTTCTAGTGCTTAAGTTCGCATATGAAGTTCCTTATTATTTAGCAATAGTATATCTATTTTTTTCCATTGTGTATTTTGTAGCAGGTTGTGTGCTGTAATTGTGTGTGTGTGTGTTGCATCTAGTTCACTTTGCATTAGGTGGTATCAGAGCCCGGTTCTGCTATGGGATTAGCATCTAATCTGCTTCTGTGAGACAAGGTACACAATACTTATTTGTGGTGGTTACTCAAAAAGAGTGTTGAAATTTAAGTTGGGTTACAAAACCAGTGTGTGGTCTATGGATGTTGGTGAGACACATACAACTTGGAGGAATGTCGTCGCGAAGGAGAAGAGCATGAAGGGGAGAACTGGAAAATTTGAGAAGAAGAATAGAGGAATTGGAAAATTGTAGGAATGGAGATGATGAAGTATACTTAGAGCCAGAAGAAGAAATTGAAGATGAACGAGATGGTGATGAAAGAGACCCAACAACTAGGCTGATTTCGTATTTAAGTAATAGGGGTAGTGCAAAGGTTGAGGTTTCATGTTATGATGGTAGTCTAAGAGATGGTGTTCTCATTTACTGGATTGGAGAACTCGAAAGATACTTCGAGTATAAAAATGTCCAGGATCCAAAACAGGTAAAAATTGTTGTTACAAAACTGAAAGGCCATGCAACACTATGGTGGGATATGTTGTAGAAGGATAGAGTGAATAATCAACTGGAAAAATTAGAATTGTTGGGTATGTGTTATATTCTTTGCACAAGTGGTAGTGTCTTTGTTGCGTTGGGTACGTCGGGGGGGGGGGGAAATCCCCCTGTACGGGGGTTCGAGGGCAGAACCCCCGAGAAAATTTGTTTGCCTTGGGAAACCTGTCACATTTTTTCCTTGTTTTTCATGTTGCCTCGATTTTCATGTCCATTGTTGAGCGATTTTTCGGCACATGGTTTTTGCCTATGGTTTTCTATTTTCGGTTAATGAATTAGGGTTGTTGACTAATCCAGGTCATTGGGTTAGGGATTTGGATGCCGCTATCTCCTATATGTATATTGTATTGTAAACAATGTATCACTATGAATGAATATAGAATATGATGGTTTTCCCGGTTTGGGTTTCAAGGGGAAAAAATCTCTGTGTAATGTTTGTATTTTCCACTGTATCTTTTCTTTTCTTTTACTGAAAATCTGTTTGCAGTAAATATTGTACAAGGTTAAAATCTACAAGAACTTGGAAGAAGATGGTTACCAAGATTAAAGAGAATTTTTTTCATGTTGATTACTAGCATAATTTGTTCCGACAAGTCCAGAACCTCAGACAAAGGGAGACATATGTTCGTGAATACACTGAAGAGTTCTTTAGGCTGTCACTCATAGCAGGCCTCAAAGAACCATAATTCCAATGAGTTGCAAGGTATGTAAATGGGTTGAAGTATCTGATTCAAGATGAAATGAGCACACACTATTTTCGCATTGTTGATGAAGTTTATCAATTTTCCCTGAAGGTAGAAGAAAATATTGAGAGTAAAACACAAATTAGAGGTAGAGGAAGAGGTTTTAAAGGACGAGGTAAAGTCGGGATTGCTAAAGGCAATGAGAAGGAAGAGGAATCTGCCAGTGGTCAAAGTGGAAAAGGAGGAAATGGAGCTATTAGAGGCAGAGGATTTGGAAGAGGAAAGGGTATATATGTAATTACTTGTTATCACTGTGGTGCAAAGGGACACAACAATTCTGAATGTACGGAAAGGAAAACTTCAGAGAGAAGAGGTGAAGCATGGGCACAAGTCACACAGGTTGACGAAGCTTCAATAGTTGGAGAAAATGTGACTTTTCTTCAGCAAGAACAAGGTGAGAATTTTTTGTTCTGGAGAGTGTTGCTTAAATATGAACAAAATGAGGCAAAGGAACCAAAACAACGAAAGAATTTTTTTAAAACAAAATGTAAGGTTCAAGGAAAATGTTGTAACCTGATTATAGATGGAGGAAGTACATAAAATTTGGTATCCATTGAAGTCATGAAAAAAATGAACTTGAAAAGGTTGAACCATCTGAACCCTTATCATGTTTCTTGGTTGAACAAGGGACAACAAGTGACTATGATTGGGCAATTTTTATTCAATTTTCAAATAGGGAGTTTTTAGGAGCAGGTGTTATGTGATGTGATTGATATGGATGCATGTCACATATTGTTGGGAAGACCATGGTTATTTGATCGACAATTTCACCATGATGGTAAGGAAAACACATATGAGTTCAAGAAATATGGACAATGATATAAATTAACATCAATGCTGGAGGATACAGTAGCAACAACAAGAAATTGTGCCGATATAAACACGAGTAGCAACAAAATCATCCTATGTTCTGCTAAAGAATTTTTACAGGAAGAAAGAAAATAAACATTTTGTTTAGTAGTGATTTCGAAAGAAGTGAAAGGTGTAGAAAAGCCAAATTTTGTATCTATAGAAATAAAGTTGTTGTTGGATGAATTTAAGGATATTATTGCTAATGATCTGCCAAAAGGATTACCTCCAGTGAGAAGTACTTCTCATCAAATTTATTTAATGACCAAATTGATTTTACCTAATAAATCACCTTACATGATGACTCCAATAGAGAGTGAAGAGGTGAATAGACAAGTGCAGGAGCTGCTTGATAGAGGAATGATTAGAGAAAGCTTAAGTCCTTGTGCAGTACCAATAATATTGACTCCAAATAAAATAGGGGAATGGAGAATGCGTACTGATTCACGTTATATAAACAAGATCACTATAAAGTATCGGTTTCCATTGCCCAGAATGGATGACATTATGGATTTCCTGAGTGGTTCAATTTTTTTTTCAAAAATTGATTTGAAGAGTGGTTACCACCAAATTCATATTAGAGAAGGTGACAAATGGAAGACTGCATTCAAGACAAAAGATGGATTGTTTGAATGGTTGGCAATTCCATTCAAGTTAACTAATGTGCCCAACATGTTCATGAGATTAATGAACGGAGTCTTGAAGCTATTTTTGGGTAAGTTCAGGGTTGTATATTTGGATGATATACTGATTTTTAGCAGAAGAAAAATAGAGCATGTTGAGCATGTGAGAGCAGTATTACAATGCTTGAAAGAAGAGAAACTATTGATAAACTTGAAGAAGTGTAAATTCATGCAGTGAGAGTCAATGTACCTGGGTTTTGTGGTTTTAAAGGAAGGAATGAAAATATATCTTGAGAAAGTGAAGGCTATCCTTGAATGTCCAACACCAAGATGCACATTCGATGTGAGGAGTTTCCATGGATTGGCAAGATTTTACCGAAAATTCGTTAGGAACTTTATCCAAATATGTGCGCCTCTTATAGAATGTATGAATAAGGGAGTGTTTTAGTGGACTGCAACAACGAAGAAGTCATTGGAAGAATTGAAGAAGAGAGTAATGACACAACCAATATCAGCATTACCCTATTTTAATAAAGTGTGTCAGGTTGACTGTGACGCTAGTGGAACATCAATTGGAGCAGTGATAAGTCAAGTGCAAAAACCCATTGCATTTTTCAGTGAGAAGTTGGCGAGTCCAGAAAGAAGTACTTTGTTTATGATCATGAATTTTATGCTATTGTGCAAGCTTTGAGGAAATGTCAACATTATCTACTTCCGAAAGAGTTTGTCGTGTTCATGGATCACAAAGATCTATAGTAAATTAACAACCAAGGTAAGTTGAATCAAAAGCATACTAAATGGGTAGAATTCTTGTAAAGTTATTCTTTTGTGTTGAAACACATGTCCGAGAAGTCTAATAAGGTAGCTGATGCATTAATTCAAAGGATAACATTACTCAATACCATGTCAGTAGAAGTGGTAAGCCTGAATTTTCTAAGATGTAGATTTCTCAGAATCTTTGAAGGTGTGTAAGGAGCCTTGGAGTTTAGATAGAGCACCGTATTTGGAATACCATATACAAGAGGGTTTTTTGTTTAAAAACCAACAATTGTGTATTCCCAGAAGTTCCATATGGCTAAATCTCATTAAAGAATTGCATAGTGGTGGTTTAGGAGGACATTTTGATGTTGATAAAACCGTAACCCTGGTGAAGGAGAGATACTTTTGGCCCAAATTTAACAAGGATGCTTGAAATTTTGTGGAAGGTTGCAAGATCTATCAATTATCCAAGGGTAAAAGTCAGAACACAGGACTCTATACTCCATTGCTAGTACCCAAAGGACCTTGGGAAGATATCAATATGGATTTTGTCTTAGGATTACCTATGACACAGAGAAAACATGACTCAAAAATGGTAGTTGTGGATAGATTTTAGAAAATGGCACACTTCATAGCATGTAAGAAGACTAATTATGCTAGTGATATAGCTTCATTGTTCTTCAAGGAGGTGGTTCAATTGCATGGAATTCCACAGAGTATTACTTCAGATCGCGATACCATATTTATTGGGAATTTTTGGAGGACACTATGGAAAAAGTTAGGCTTAGATTTTTTATATAGTTTGGCATGTCATCCTCAGATGGAAGGTCAGACAAGATCACATATCATCAAGGCATGTGTCTCGTCTAACCATGTCAAATTTTGACGCATACATGCACTGAAAATGTCAACACTAAACTACATCAGCCTTTGTTGAACACTTAAGTGGACCCGAGTCTGCCAATTAGAGCCAACAATCCCTAAGGTGGCCAAACAACTCCACACCACAAAACCAAATGTTGTTGTTCACAAGAAATTATTGTCTTGAACCATCAAAGTTTCACATTGTCACTAAAGTTATACTCTTTTAAGGTGCTCGATAAGCAAGGGGAAAAGTTCATCTCCTAGTAGTCCTCGTTGAAATGGATCTTCATGGTTCCCATCTATTCAGTGAATTTTAGGTTTTTGTAAGGTTGTGGGTCAATTAAAACACCTCCAAAATCCTTGGGCATAGTGGAACTACATGCGGATCAAGGTTATACATAAACCTAAGAT
>ML785675.1:217143-235431 GCA_009831015.1 Picea engelmannii | reverse complement strand
GCCAAAAACAAGAAGTAGACAGGAAAGGACAAAAAATAAGAAATGCATGAAAGGGACCGTGGATATGAACAAAGATTAGAAATCAAAGGCACTGAGTAGAAGGTTCCTATCACTAATGAGAAGGAGACCTCTTTCCGAAAGAGGCTTGCTTTTCATAAAACAAGGAAAGATGAGAGCATTGTTTTTTATTCTAGTAGTTTGAACTCTTCTAAAAATTATGGCGTTGATTATATACCTAGCACTAATAATAAGTATCACTTCATATAAATGGTGATGAAGCATGAAGGAGGTCAAGTTGTAATTGAGGATGTGTTGGAAGTTGTCCCAACCCTTTTTGAAGCGTCGTTATTATAATAAACTTGTCGCAACATCCGTTAAATGCAACATATTTATAGATTTTGTAATGTCGCAATTCTGACGTAAAAAAGTCCTAAGTGACCATTGATATTTTGACTTGGTGAACATACTAAGGTGACCGTTGGAGGGGAAAACCTACTTTCCAAAATGTCGCAATTGCGACATACATCTTCACAAATGTGGCAAGAGCGATGTTCCAGTGGAAAACGTGGCAAGAGAGACGTTCCAGTGGAAAATGTGGCAAGAGAGACGGTAACGTGGCAAGACCGATGTTAACGTGGCAAGAGAGACGTCAACGTGGCAAGATCGACGTTATCGGGAAACATGAATTTTTTTATTTATAAATTTCCTCTATTTTGCGACAATATGGACAGTTTTGTCCATAACGCCGCAAATAAAATGTCAGAATTTGACCCAAATGCAGTAGTGAGAGTAGTGAACGAGAGTCTAGGAAATTTGTTGAGAAGTTTAAGTGGAGAGAATTGTAGTCAATGGGATTTGGAATTATCCCAAGCTGAATTCACATATAATGATTCAGTGAATAGGTCTATGGGAAAGATTCCATTTCATATTATTTATGGATTGTCTCCAAAAGGTATGGTAGATTTGGTTGAATTTCTGGATTTGGAAGGCAAGAAGAGTGTTGATGCGAGTGATTTTGTGGACAGTATGCATGAATTACAAGAACATGTAAAGAAGAAATTACAAACCAACAATGACAGTTATAAACAAAGAGTAGATTAACATAGGAGACGTAAGGTATTTTGAGAGGGTGAGATGCTCATGGTTCACTTGAGGAAGGAGTGATTTCCTCGAGGAACATACAATAAACTCAAGTATAAGAAGATAGGTCCATGCAAAATTTTGAAAAATATCTCTGATAATTCTTATCGGCTGGAACTTTCAGAGAAGTTTGACATATCTCCTACATTCATTGTTGTTGACCTCTATGAGTTTCATGAAGGGGGAAAAAGAGTAGATGAAGGTACCCTCAACGAATGGGAACAACATCTACCAATCAAGTTAGAGGAGAAGATTGAAGAAATTATTGCTACAAGAGTTGGTAAGAAGACTCGTTGGAAGGAGTACATGGAATAATTGATCAATTGGAAGAGTCGAGGGGAAGAGGATGCATCGTGGGTGACTGAATATTAGTTAGCACGTGTGAAAAACTCTTCAACTCAACAATGATTTGTACATGAGTTGTGTTAATGTTTAAGCTCTTATTAGAGTTATTTGCATTTCAATAGATAACAATAGCATAAGATAGGATCACTGAGAAATACACAATCACAAGAGACACACCATTTATCCTGGGAAACCCTCATGGGGGAGAAAACCCAAAAAAACTTCCTTATTATAGATAGCCAATATAATGCCAAGAGATAACTCAAACAAATACATAAATTCCTCTCCCAAGGATGCGCCTCTCTCTCTCTCTCTTCTCTAATTGCAGATCTGAAACTTGTCTTTTATATGAACAAGTGAGTGTGTGTCTAACTGAGACGCTAACCTCCTTATTTATACTACACTGACACATGTGGAGGTGCCTTTTCACTGGCAGGTTCGACTTCTTCTTTTGGGTGGTTATAACCACCTTTAATATATTCTGGGGCCGACTTCTTCTTCTGCCTGTTACAATTATATTTTGACCAATCCGCAAAAGGGGATTTTGTCCTTTATAATAGCCGACATGATCAATCCATAATGAGGGTTGATCCAACTAATAATATATCAATAATAATTCAAATACACTTTGCAGTTACATTATTTCAACACTCCCCCTTAACAAGAAGGGTATTCTATAATAGCATCAGACGAGAGAGAGGACTGCATCATCAACAACATCATCAATATCATCTTGGAACACTGAATGGCGTATCTATAAATCATCAGAAGTTTTTCTCATCGGCAACATCGTCATTCTCAAAGAAATGAAATCATCATCTGCATCAATATGGATTAGTATAAAACTAATACATCATCATCACAACACGAGGCTAGTCACATCATCACAGCACGAGGCTAGTCACATCATCACAACACGAGGTTGGTCACATCATCATAGCACGAGGCTGGTCACATCATCACAATACTGGATTGGCTTTACATCACAACTATCAAGCTAGAAGCACAGTACTCGTCTTGCTTTACATCACAACAATAAAGCTGGAAGGAAGATAATGGACTAGCTTTACATCACAACTATAAAGATGGAAGCACAATACTCGTCTTTCTTTAAGTCACAACAATAAAGATGGAATCAAGATAATGGACTGGATTTATGTCATAGCTATCAAGATGGAAGCACAATACTCGTCTTGCTTTACGTCACAACAATAAATATGGAAGAAAGATACTCGTCTTTCTTTATGTCACAACAATAAAGATGGAAGAAAGATAATGGACTGGCTTTACGTCACAGCTATCAATTTGGAAGCACAGTACTAATCACATCTCATCTCAACAACTAGACTGGCTTTACATCACAGTGGTTAGGCTGGAAGCACAGTACTAGGCACATCTCATCACAACAACTAGACTTGTTTTACGTCACAATGGTTAAGCTAGAAGCATAGTACTAGGCACATATCATCACAACAACTAGACTTGCTTTACGTCACAACGGTTAATCTAGAAGCATAGTACTAGGCACATCTCATCACAACAACTAGACTTGTTTTACGTCATAGCGGTTAAGATGGAAGCATAATACTAGGTATATCTCATCACAAAACTACTCCCCCTTGTGAGGAAGGTCTTTTCGGACATTACCAAGCTTATCTCGAAAGTGCTCAAACTTTACACGAGATAGAGGCTTGGTCAACACATCAACAATCTGTTCATATGTGCTAATGCATTGGAGCTTTATGGCTCCTCTCTACACCATGTCATGGATGTAATGATATCATATCTCTATGTGCTTCGACTTATAATCGAATACAGGATTCTCTGTCATCTTTATGCATCTCTGGTTGTCACATAGGATCATGGTTGCTTCCATATCTAGGTCAAATAGATTGGTCAACAACTTTTGAAGCCATATAGCTTTGCAACTAGCAGAACACACAACAATGTATTCTTCTTCTGTTGTGCTGAGAGAAATGTTGAATTGCTTCCTACTCTACCATGAGATCATGGTTGATCCCAAACTGAAACAACATCCTGAAGTTCTCTTCCTATCAGAGACACTTCTAGCCCAATCTGAATCAGTGTACCCACTTAATGTGAAATCATGATCTCCATCATAACTGAGACCACAATCTAATGTACCCTTGAGGTACCTCATCACATGTTTTGCAGCAACTAGGTGAACATGTCTGGGTTCTACCAGAAACTGATTCAAAGTGTTCATGACAAAACAAATATCTGGTCTGGTGTTCATCAGGTACATCAATGATCCAATGATCTATCTATACAATGTGTATTCATGGAATTTCACTCTAACATGTCAAATCTCTTCAAGATTTTCACTGCATACTTCCCTTGGTTGAGGAAGATCCTCTTTGGACTCTGCCATACCTCAATACCTAATAAATAATGCATTAGGCCAAGGTCTTTCATCTCAAATTCTGAGGCGATTCTCTTCTTACATTCAATGATGATCTTTTCTTCTCCAGTTAAGAATAAGTCATCCACATACAACAATAATATCACTGGCTCGTCGTTCATAACCTTGAAGTAGAGGTTAGAATTTGCTTTACTCTTGGTAAAGCCCAATATCGTCAGGAAACTATCTATCCAGCCATACCAAGCTCTAGGATCTTACTTCAATCCATACAGAGCCTTCTTCATCTTGTAGACATGAAACTTCCTATATTCAACTTCAAATCCTTGAGGTTGCTCTATATACACTTCTTCTTTGATGACACCATTTAGGAAAGATGTCTTTATGTCCATCTGGTGTAACTTCCACTTCATCTTAGCTGCAAGGGCTATGATGGTTCTGATTGAAGTGTATCTATCTACAAGAGTGAATGTCTCTTCATAGTCAATGCCTTCCTTTTGAGAAAATCCATGAACGACAAATATTTCTTTATTCTTCTCAATACTTCCATAAGCAACATGTTTTATTTTGAAAATCCATTTAGAAGATACCACATCCTTACTCTTCGGTCTGGGAACTATTTCCCATACATCGTTCTTTATTATGGATTGGTATTCTTCTGTCATGGCATTTGCCCATTCTTTCTTCTAAATGGATTCTTCAAAGAAAGTAGGCTCTTTCTGTAGGAGATCACACATCAAATCCATATAACTAGAGAATGGCTTAGGTCTCTTTACTTGTCTCGTGGTTCCTTCGAGAACACCATACTTCTCTCCATCTTGAATAATCTCTCTTTCCCAAGAAGGATTTATTTTATGGGAGATCATCATCTAAGGAGGTTCTTGAAATTCTACTATGTCATGATCTTCTAGAATTTCCTCATCAAGGGAAGTTACGACTTCCCTCACTGGTTCTGCAGCTTTGGGAACCTCCCTCACTGATTCTGCAACTATGGGGATTATAGTTTCCTCTTCATATACTTCTTCAAGCTGGAATCTTCATCGAAGGTCACATCCCTACTGATCTCAATGTGATGGTGACCCGATATATAAATCTTGAAGGCCTTGGAGACCTCACAGTATCCCATGAATATTCCCTTCTTTCCTGAGGGTTCCAGCTTGTTACTCTTCTCTTTTGGAATATGTATAAAAACTGGGCAGCCAAATATTTTGAGATGGCTTACCTTTGGTTTATTTCCGGTGAACATCTCTTCTAGGGTATTGAACCCAAGTGCACTATGGGACAATTAGTTTTTCACATATACGACTATCATTGTTGCTTTTGCCCATAAGCACATTTGAAGATCTTGATCATGGATCATGGTCTTCACAACTTCCATTATCGTTTTGTTCTTTCTTTCAGCTACACTATTTTGTTGAGGATTATAGGGAGTAGTGAGTTCCCTCTTGATCCCAAAATATTTGCAGAAGTTCACAAACTCTTTTGAGGTATATTCTCCTCCATTATCTGACCCGAGTATCTTGATCTTTCTTTTAGAAAGATTCTCTATCAAGGCTTTGAATTCCTTGAATTTGTTGAACACTTCATCTTTAGATTTCACAAAATACACCTAGGTCTTACGAGAATAATCATCAATAAATGATACATAGTATACATACCCACTAATGGAGGACGATGGAATTGGGCCACACACATATGAATGAATGAGTTCTAGGACTCCTTCTACTTTGTTGTCTCTCTTCGAAAAAAGGTTCTTGATGTTCTTCCCTTCTGCACATCCATTGCACATGCCTTCATGGTCAACTTTGAGTTCTGGTAGACCTGTGACAGATTTGCATACATATGGTAGTGCCTTGTAGTTGATGAGGGATAATATTCTATGCCAAAGTTCACATGGATTCTCAATGGCGTGGGTCATGGCAGCTTCTGAGTGACCCTATAGATTATACAAGCCATTTTCTTCTTTTCCAATGATGATTGCTTCATTTATGGTTTCTCCTTTAGCCCACATAAAAACTTCTTCATCTATAAAGGAAAATATGAAGCCTTTCTTTTCTAAAGATGAAATGGAGAGTAGGTTCTTTGTCAAACTTGGTACATAGAGTACATCCTTCATCTTCATTGAATTCCCTGAATTAAGCTTGTAGTTTGATTCTCCCACTCTCTTGATGGGATATTGGTAATTATCTCCAAGTGTCACTTTCTGAGAAAAAATATTTTCTGAAATGAAAGAGAGAATATCTCTTTGACCTGTCATGTGCTTGGATGCACCACTATCAATGAGCCAAGTTTCCTCTCCAAGTGTTACCGATCCTCAGAGGGACGAGATTAAGACATAGTATTTAATATGTTCTCTTATCATCTTTGCGGGTGGATCTTCATCTTCGAATGCATGGGCATGGTGCCTCTTATTTTTCCTCTCATATTCTTCTCGTCTATATGGACAAAATTTCGCAATGTGTCCCATCTTGTCACAATGTTAGCATTGTATAGATGAATAATCTCTTTCCTTTCGTTGTCCTTTCTTCTGGAATCTCTTTGGATGAGATTCTTTATGACTGAATTTGTTTTGGGGGCGAGACTCTTTATAATTTTGTTTCTAGAAGTAAGACGTATTCCTTCCTCCTTTAGTGTGAGTAGCTAGGGCTTGATCTTCATCTCTTGCTAGTAAGGCCTCTCGGTTAGCTACTCTTGATTCTTCTTGAATGCATTCTTCCCAAAAACTATCAAATTTTATTTTCTCCTTTCTTGCACAAATGGTTTGGATGAATGCATCCCAAGGTCTTGTGAGACCATCAAGGGTCGTCATTACAAGTTCCTCTTCATCTATGGTATCTCCAATTGCTTCTAAATGTTCATTGAATTATGAGATTTTGGAGAATTATTCTTGGATTGATTCTCCTCTCTGCATCCTTGTATTCTTGAGCTGAGTTCTTAGATTCATGTTCTGGTTTATGTTCTTTCCTTCATATAGTCTACTTAAGGCATCAAAAATTTCTTTCAGAGTCTTCTTTGATGAAACATAGGGAATTATGTGGTCTTTGTTTGAATCTGCAATGATTCTTTTGGCCCTGATTATGTCCTTTTGGTGCTTTGCTTTTCCTGCAACATCATCAGGCTCCGACACTTCTTCTTTGACGAATCTTGCTAGATCATTATCTTCAAGACTGAGGCCAATCCTATACTTCTAGGAACAAAAGTTTTCCACACCTTCTAGCTTGTCAACAAGCTTAATTCTTGCAGACATATTTTACCTGAAGCTGGGAAAATGTCCAAAAATGAAAATTTTCAAAATTAAATTATGAACTTACCAAGAGGTGCATTTGGATAAGGCAAGTAGCCTAGTGTGTTTGGATCTGATAAAATCCAACTTTTACCCTTACAAACTTGATCTATGGATTTCTGGACTGGTGCTTCTGGTTTTCTGTTGCCTTTGGTACTTTAGTACTTCTGGTACTCTGGTTTTCTGGTACTTCTGGTACTTTGTGAAATTAGGGTTTCACTTTCCAGGAGATCTAGCCACTAAAAAGTTGTGTTGAGGATGCCAAAGTGATCCTTGAGGGAGGGCACACTTTTCTAGATGGTTTTAGGGATGAAATACCTCACCAACAAAAATCTCTAATTTGCATGTATGACAACAGTGACGTTTTTCACTTTCTCTTGTGAAAGATGCTCTCTTCAACTTAGCTCTGATACCATGTTAATGTTTAAGCTATTATTAGATTTATTTGCATTTCAATAGATAACAATAACATAAGATAGGATCACTCAGAAAGACACAATCACAAGAGACACATCATTTATCCTGGGAAACCTTCATGGGGGAGAAAACCCAATAAAACTTCCTTATTATAGATAGCCAATACAATGCGAAGATATAACTCAAACAAATACTGAAATTCCTCTCCCAAGGATGCACCTCTCTCTCTCTCTGCAACTCCAAAACTTGTCTCTCAATGAACAAGTGAGTGTGTGTCTAACTGAGGCGCTAACCTCCTTATTTATACAACATTGGCACGTGTGGAGGTGTTGTTTCACTGGCAGGGCCGACTTCTTCTTCTGGGTGGTTATAAACACCTTTAATATATTCTGGTGCCTCTTTAATATATTCTGGGGGAAACTTCTTCTTCTACCTATTACAATTATATTTTGACCAATCTGCAAAAGGGGATTTGGTCCTTTACAATATCCGACATGATCAATCCGCAATGGGGATTGATCCAATGAATAATATATCAATAATAATTCAAATACACTTTGCAGTTACATTATTTCAACAAGTTGAAGCTCATGTTTTTCTTACCAGGGGTGTCTTATGTAGGAGCATCCTTGGGCTTGGGCAATCCACATCACCCAAAAATATTTCTATTCTACAAAGTAGACAATAATTCGAATAATGACTGTGTTAGTGGTCCATTTTATTTAGTCAGTTTGCTATGAATTTGAACTATTGTTACTCATGCAATTAATCTTGTGTATGTTGAAACTCATGTTGAAACTCGTGTTGAAACTGCCACGTATAGTGAAATTTTACAAGTGACATGCTGAAACTCGTGTTGAAACTGCCAGGTATAGAGAATTTTTTACAAGTGTCATGTTGAAAATGCCACGCATAGTAAAAATTTACAAGTGTCATGCTGAAACTCACGCTGAAACTACTGCGTATAGTGAAATTTTACATGTGTCGTGATGTTCTTCATTTGCAACACTATGGCCGCACACAATTGATTTTTCCATCCTGGCATGCATTCATGATGAGTCACAACTATTGTTAGGTAAAATAACTCATGGCTAAAAGACAAAGTCTGACCCAAGATCGAAAGGAAGTTAAAGAAGTCTGGAAGACAGAGGGACGGTTTGGGTAGCAACTCATTCTTGGATTGAAAGAAAAAAAATTTAGAGTCGAGGAGGAGCTTTAAAAAGAAATGGAGCATGATTTTGAAGGGGTTGGTCAACCACAAAGTAAGAAAATCGTAGAAGGTGGACTTGAGAGAAGGATTCCAACTTGGGTGAGCATGTAGGAAGGGAAAAACAAAATATCATCCCATACGCATAGACCATTACCCTCTGGACAATTTTGTAGTGGCTTTCAGCCACACAAGCAACAATTCATCGATTTCTTTTAACCCAGGCTCGATGTAATGTAATTCCTGTTATTTACTGTTGGCATGTTTTACAGGAAGCGCGTGATTTTCATTGATGGAAAGGACAACAACAAACCAAACCTCGAGAGCCCAGAAGACGAGATAAGCTCAGAAGAGATAGCGATCCAGAAGTGCATACGAGGTCCAAGAGACAGACTCGCAGGAGGATAAAAGGTTGAGATCCGTGAACACTTAGAAAACCTTCTAAGTTAGAGAGATCAGAAGCTCGAGAGGAAGAGCATCAATGGTCATTGGATCACCGATCTAGAGGACCAACAACCGTCAGATTGAATTAATGCAAGGATAGGATAAGAAAGGGATGCGATCTGATATCTCGATCACCCGAATTTCCGTCAGCTGTCAGATCAAAATAAATGGAAGGATAGGATAAGAAAAAATGGAGAGCCATCAGATTTAATCCAAGGAAAAGTTGCATCGCAAACATATCAAGTTTTTGATCTAATATCTTTATCAATGAACAACATTTGTTTTAGGTCTAAAGATGTGAGGAGGTTACACTCCGGAGAAATCACTTCGAGAGTTTTAGATTGAGATTTGAAATCCCTGAAGCCCGGAGAGCCGAAGTAAATATCAATCGTCCGATCATCCGAAATAGATCTCATCCTTTAGATCGTCCGGAAAAAATATCAAGCGTTGGATCGTCCAAAGTGGATCTGGGTTTTTTGATCTAGAGCGTCAGTTTGAGAACTAAAATACCCGAAGCCCGGAGAGTCGGAGAGATGAAATAAATTTTCGTTCATTGGATCATCCGAAGAATATCGCAGTCGTCATATCGTCTGAAGAATATCTCAAACATCAGATCATTCGAAGTGAATCTGGGCCATTTGATCCAGAGCGTCAGTTTGAGAACTGAAATCCCTGAAGTCCGGAGAGCCGGAGAGCCGAAATAAATCCTCGACCATCAGATCATCCGAAGTAAATTCCAGTCATCAAATCATTCTAAAGTGGAAGGAAATGATAAGTTAAGAGAAGGGTGCGCTAATCTCAATGACCGATAATCGATCTCTCAGATCTATGGTCGATAGAGCATATCAGACCCCCCCGACCTTTCTGCCTTTAACCGTGGGGGGGGGGGGGTCCGAGTTGGTGGTATTTTCCATGTGGGACCTGCATACATGTCACCTTCCTATCAACTCAGACCCCCCTCACTCATTACCACTTACTGCCTAACCCCCTCTCCGAGTAAACCACCAAACCAATCATGCATACCACTTCCACACTCTGACATCACACTCCACTACCTGCTACACGTCAGACTCCATTACCACGCTCTACCTCCACACTCCACTACACTGCCTACACGTCTCAGCCACGTCAGCAGACCATGTCAACAAGGACATGTGCTAGACCTCGTCAGCAAGGAAACATGGTAGTAATCTGCATACTTCGAGGGGAAGAAAAGTTTGAGACTTGATATTTCAGAAGTCCAGAAACCCGAAGGAGATCTCGACCGTTGATCGAGAAAGGGACCACAGAACCGTTGATCTAGTTGAAAGGTCAAATTCTTTAAGTGAATGAGGACCATTGATTCGAGAGGGATGCACATCAATGGATTGTCAACTCCGGAAGTTTGGCGTATGGGAAAAGTGAGGTTTGAGATTTGAAACTCCCGGAGCCCAGATCACGAAGTAAATCTCAACCGTTGATTTAGGAAGGGTAGATCTGATCCACAGACTTGAGTGGAAAAATATGAACTGTCAGTTCAGGAGAACCGTCAAGATCGTGAGATTGACAGTCTCGTCGCATTGTGGGTCAAGAACATGCTTGTTTCTTAATTTTCGTGAGTGGGCCACAATAAAAACCATGGTTTTGGAGAAAGGACACGTGGAGGCTTGTAGTGAATTGTGGAGTGAAAAGCGAGTTTCCCTCAAACATCCTTTGGCCACGATCACAATCGCATGGTCACATGATAGAATCGCCCATGGTCACATCAATAGAATATAGGGGAAGGAGCTAACGTTTCCAAGCTCCACCTCAGAGTATAATCCAACGACACCGATCAAACCAAATATGATCGAAGGGTTGTTGTTTCATCTCGTGATTTCTTGATCAGTTACGATTCAGTTACACTAATTGAATCATTGTTCCTGAGCATTAGAATCATGGCTCTTGAGAATTTTGAGATTCCTGACTTGAGCATTGGATATTGGGAGCGTAAAGGATGACAAGAGTATGAATAAAAGAAAAATTATGTGACAAGGTGAGGTGGTTGTTTCTCTGTAAAAGTAGTCAAACTGTATGCAATGCAAGAAACAACATGAAATAAGGGATAAAATGGAGAAATGAAGAATATGAGATGGACAGAGCATAAATGGTGAAAACATCAGACTGTATGAGAAATTAAGTGCAATGATATGCGAGCATAAAGACATTAATGCAGGCAAAGTAGACTAGTGTAGCAGAACAATGATGAGACTGGTAAGCCATTGATAAATACTGTATCACTGTAATAAATTTCAGCAAGCAAATATTTATATCTCAGGGTGGTAGGGTGGTGCTAGGGAGGACTGTTGTCCTCAGAGTTTCAAGTGGGTGCTTGAACACAGGAAGTTGTATCTTTCATATGGTTGCATCCAGAAAAACCAGGGTGGTAGGGTGGTGCAAGGGAGAACCATTGTTCTCTGTTTTACAAGTTGGAGCCTGTATGACTCGAAGTGGGTGCTAGAGAAACCAGAGATTTGGTGCTCTCAACAAGTTGCATCTTGTTAAGGAAGAGGTTGTAGCCTCATTTTGAGTTGGTGTTCAAAGAAAGATGATGTACAGAACTTAAAATACTTCCTATCATTCGAAGAAGAAGAGGTTTTCTCCCTTTATGGGTTTCCTCATGAAATATTTGTCTATGTGTATATCATATGAGTGATTGATGTTTGTTATTTCCTTTTTTCATGTCTTGCATAATATTGATGATCACTTGGAGAAGGTTAATAATATTTTAATAGGCATAAAATTGTTTAAGCACAATAACAATTGATTCACCCCCCCCCCTCTCAGTTGCCTTAGTAATTCCAACAATTGGTATCAGAGAGGGTTCCTTTTATTTAAAGGTAGACAAATAAGATTAAACATGAAAATCCATGAAGGAACTTCAACCAATAAGCCTCTTATGTTTGATGGAACAAATTTTTCCTTCTAGAAGGTTAGAATGAGAACATACATCATGGCCTTAGGTGCTGATGTTTGGGATGTTGTAGAGACTGGTTATGTAAAGACAGTTGTACTAGCTTCTAAGGATGACAAGCTAGAATTTAGCTTCAATGTTAAGGCAATGAATGCTATCCTGAGTGGGCTTGCTAAAGCTGAATTTGTAAAGGTCATGCAACTTGAATCTACCAAAAAATGTGGGATAAACTTATTAGCAGTTATGAAGGAGATGAGAAAGTAAAAGATGTCAAACTTCAGACACATAGATCGAAATTTGAACAACTAAAGATGAATGAGGATGAAACAGTTAGTAAATATTTTTTAAAAGTTGAGAACCTTGTGAATGCTATGAAGGGTCTCGGTGAGAATATTTAAGACGCATTTTTAGCTCATAAGGTTTTAAGATCTCTTCCTAATAGATTTAATCCAAAAGTTTCTACAATAGAATAACTAAATGATCTTAAAACTCTGTCTATTGATCAACTCCTAGGAACTCTAACTTCTTGTTAAATGAGGATTAGCAAAGATAAATCCACCACTAGAGAAGCATCTTTTAAAGCAGACAATAATATTGATTCATAATTAGATGATATTGAGGAAAAATTTGTGAGAAGGTTAAAGAAAGGATCATGCAAATACCAAGGAAAGATTCCCTTCAAATGTTTTAACTATGGAAATATAGGTCACTTTTCATCTAAGTGTCCACACAATAAGAAGGACTAGAACTCTGAAGGTGAAGAGAAGTATAAATCCAAGAGATTTGGTAAAAACAAAATTTTTATGTGTAAACAATGATAACTCTTCAGAAGACGTAGATAATGACTCTTACTGTGAAGATAAGGTTAATGAATTTATGCTTATGGACAAAGAGGATTATGAAAATAAAATCACGTGAAGTGATGTTAATGATGAAGAAGATGTGGTTGATATGGAAGCTGAACTAATCAGTGATTTAGAAGAGATTGACAGACTCAGACTTAAGAAGAGAAAACAAAAATGATTGTTGATGCAGTTTGAAAAGAATGGTAATAAACCTGATGAAGACTTTGCCCTGCTAAAAGTGGAGTTAGAAGAGGCAAAGAAAATAGAGGACACTTTGAAACAATAGTTATCAGAGAAGATGGCAAGATGTGAAGCCTTGGAATAAGAGGTAGTAAAAACCAGAAAAGAGATGGAGAAGTTTAAAGCATTGCATCTCTAAAATCTTCCAAGCATTAAATCCTCAGCAGAACTAAACGACATTATGAGAAAACAAAGATCTCCCTTGTTAAAGACTAGTTTAGGCTATATAAGTGGTTCAAGTAGAAAACATACAAAAAGAAAAGAGCCAATAAAGATGATCAAGTTCCAAGTGAGCAGACAATCAAACCATGTGAGTACTCTGCCACCAAAATCTAATAAAAACAAGATGATCCCTGATAAAAAACAAAGATATCAGAAGATGGAGAAACAAGTGCCAAGAAGAAGGCCATCCTTCGAGTACCAAAATTTCTTTCATGGTTACTATTTTTACTGCTCTAATTTTGGTCATAAGATTACAAATTGTCAAATTAAGTTTAGAGACATGAAACTGAAGAGATCAAGAAATAAACAATATTTTCAACATATAACTATACAACCAATGAGTAGAAAAAGTTGCACCAATCACTTTGACCTATTGAACAATGAGATCAATGTTATAACTGTCATAACTTCAACCACAAAGCTACAAAATTCCATTTGAAGAATTACAAAGAAGATCCTAGGATAAAACCCTTAGCTAGAAATTCCAGCACATGGAAAAAGAAAGATAGTGAAAAATGTGGTCTAGTACTTTTAGCTCAAAAACAAAAGAACCCCTGGTATATAGACAATGTATGTTCCAAGCACATGAATGGAGACAAGGATAAGTTTATGTCTATAAGTAAAAGCAAAATAAGAAATGTGACCTTTGGAAATGATGAACCAGGTAAAATCAAGGGTAAAGGGATGGTGAGTTTGAGTAATGGCAAAGGAAAAGACCAGGATGTTTTGCTTGTAGATGGGTTGAAACATAATTTTCTCAATGTAAGTCAAATGTGTGACAGAGAATGTGAAGTGGTATTTACTTCCAAAAATTGTAAGATAAAGTCTGTAAACTCAGGACAAGTGGTGGCTAAAGGAAGAAGGACAGAAAACAATGTCTATGTTTTGAAAGAAGAAAAATAAGAATGTCACTTAAGCAAGTATGATGAAAGTTGGTTATGGCATAGGAGACTTGGACACCTAAATTTTGATCATCTAGTCAAACTTAGAAACAGTGGGGCAGTAAAAGATCTACCAAATATATAAAAACCATATGATTTTTTATGTAAACCTTGCCAAATAGGAAAGCTTACCCGGACACAGTTTAAATCTAAGAATTTTGCATCAACAAAGAAACCGCTTCAGTTAGTACATATGGATTTATGTGGACCATCAAGGAAGGAAGGAACAGGAAAAAAATTTTACTTCATGTTGATTATTGATGATTATTCTAGACTTACATGGGTTTCCTTTCTGAAAGAAAAATCTGAAGCATTTGAAAAATTCAAATTGTTTAAGGCTCTGACTGAGAATCAAACAGGAAAACGACTGAAGGCAGTAAGGTCTAATAAAGGAGGAGAGTTTAGTTCAAGGGAATTCAAAGAGTTTTGTGATAAACATGGGATCAAAAGAGAGTATACTATTCCAGGAAATCCACGGCAAAATGGAGTAGTTGAGAGGCATAATAGATCAATTCAACAGATGGCAAGATCAATTATGAATGAAGAGAATATTCCTCAGACATATTGGGTAGAAGCAATTCATACAACAATACATATTCTTAACAAATCTCATCTCAGGCCACAAAGTGAAAAGACTGCTTATGAACTATGGCTTGGAAGACCTGCTTCAATCAAGCATTTTAAAGTTTTTGGGAGTAAGTGTTATATCAAGAATAATGATGAACATCTTGGCAAATATGATGACAGGGATGATGAAGGTATCTTCTTAGGGTATGCTACAAACAATAAAGGATACAAATTCTATAATAAGAGGCTGCATAAATTGGTTCATTGCATTGACATAAAAGTTGATGAAGAGATCCTAGTATGAGATGTAAGCAGTGTTGAATCAACAACAGAGGATATAGTTGAAGTTGAATATGAATAGGTCCAAGAATAAAAAAAAGAAGACTCTGAGTCAGATGAGGATACAAATACTCAGGCAGACTCAAATCAACAGACAACATCAAATCCTTCCTCCAGAATTACTCAAAAGAATCATCCTGCAAGTCAGATAATTGGTGAGAAAGACAAAGGTGTACAAACGAGGAGAAGGATAATCAAAGACACCGAGAAATCACATATAGCCTTCATATCCATGGTGGAACAAAAGAACTTTAATGAAGCTAGTGAAGATGTAAATTGGTTAAAATCAATGAATGAGAAACTGGATCTGATTGAGAAGAACAATACTTGGGGGCTTGTTCCTAGACCTGCAGATAAGAATGTAATTGTCTCCAAATGGGTGTTTAAGAATAAAATGAATGAACACGGACAAATTGTTAAGAATAAAGCCAGATTGGTCTGTAAGGGGTATGCACAAGTTGAAGGACAATATTTTTCTGAAACATTTGCACCAGCAGCAAGATTGGATGCCATCAGAATGTTTCTTGCCTATGCATGTCATAAGAACTTTAAAGTATATTAGATGGATGCTAATTCAACTTTTCTTAATGGGGACCTAGAAGAAGAAGTATACATGGAGCAACCTGAAGGATTTTCACTGACAGATATTCCTAACTATGTTTGTAAGTTGAAAAAGGAATTATATGGACTGAAATAGGCACCACGAGCCTGGTATTATAGACTGGACAAATTTTTACAGGACAAAGGGTTCAAGAAAGGTTATGTTGACAGTAATCTATATATTAAGTCTGAAGGTGATGATTTATTAGTTGTTTTGGTTTATGTAGATGACATTATTTTTGGATGCACTAATGACCCTTTAGTTCAATGGTTTGCTAATTTAATGCAGACTGATTTTGAGATGTCGATGATAGGAGAACTGTCATATTTTCTTGTTTTACAAATCAATCAGAGTTCTGTAGTGATATTTATCTCTCAAGAAAAGTATTTGAAATAGATGTTAAAGAGGTTTCAGATGGAATATTCTACATCTGTGAGCACACCTATGATGGTTGGTTGCAAGCTCAGTAAAGATGATATTTCACCTGATGTTGATCAAAGAACATATCGATCAATGATAGGCAGTCTTTTGTACATCACAACATCTTGTCCTGATATAATGCAAGTTGTTGGAATGGTAGGTCGTTATCAATATGCTCCTAAACAAAGTCATTTAGTAGTTGTCAAAAGGATATTCAAATATTTGAAGGGTACAATGACTTGTGGTCTCTGGCATCCTAGAAATCAGAATTTTCAATTAAATGCATATTCATATGTTGATTGGGAAAACTGTTTGGATGAGAGAAAAAACACCAGTGGAGGTGCATTCTTCTTAGGTGATTCGTTAGTAGCATGGCTTAGTAAGAAGTAGGGATCTATCTCATTATAAACTATAGAGGCAGAGCACATTGCCACTGCTACTTGTTTCACTTAGATATTATGGATGATACAAACTATTGCAGATGTGAAGGTAACTTATATTGATCCCATTCCACTTCACTGTGATAAAACCAATGCCATTAGTGTCTTGAAGAATCATGTTCTCCATTCAAATACTAAGCATATACAAATAAAGTATCATTTTCTCAAAGATCAGGTTACAAACAGAGTTGTTAAGCTAAATTACATTCCAACCACAGAACAAATTGCAGACATCTTTACTAAACCCCTAGCCAAGACACCATTTGAATATCTCCGTCAGAAGTTGGGTGTCATCCCTTCTCTCACCTAAGAGAGTCCATCCTGTCAGGGGGAGTATGTGTTTGTTGATTATCTGATACCTCCAAAAGGTACTGCAACAACTCAGAGGGAGCATGGTTTCTTTGACATTGATGTCAAAGGGGGAGAAAAGGTGTGGTATGGATGCTACAATTGCAGGTCGAAGTAGAACAATGTAGCCTTTCAGTCTTGCCATCAATTCCAAAGGGGGAGATTGTTGGCATGTTGTATAGGAAGCACATGCCTGTCATTGATGGCAAGAACAACAACAACCCAAACCTCAAGAGTGCAGAAGACGTGAAAAGATCGGAAGATATAGCGGTCCATAAGTGCAGACGAGGTCCAAGAGACAGACTCACAGGAGGAGAAAAGGTCGAGACCCGTGAACACTTAGAAAACCTTCTAAGTTGGAGAGATTAGAAGCTTAGGAGGAATAGAGATAATGGCCATTGGATCACCGATCCAGAGTACCAACAACTGTTGGATTGAATTAATGGAAGGACATGATAAGCAAGGGTTGATATCTGAGATCTCAATCACCCGAATTAACTTCAGCCGTCAGATCAAAATAAATGGAAGGATAGGATAAGAAAATATGGAGAGTGGTTGGATTTAATCTAAGAAAATCTACATCATAGACAGATTGAGTTGTTGATCTAATATCTTGATCAACGAACAACATTCATTTTGATTCTAAAGAGGCGAGGAGGTTACGCTTCGGAGAAATCACTTCGAGAGTTTCAGTTTGAGATTTGAAATCCCTGAAGCCCAAAGAGCCGGAGAGCCGAAGTAAATATCGATCGATCGATCATCTATAATATATCTCATCTGTCAGATTGTCCGGAGTAAATCTCAAGCGTCGGATTGTCAGAAGTGGATCTGGGTCGTCTGATCTAGAGCATCATTTTGAGAATTGAAATACTCGAAGCCCAGAGAGCCAGAGAGCTTAAATAAATTGCCGACCATTGGAACATCTAAAGAAGATCGCAACCATTAGATTGTCTGAAGAATATCTCAAGCATCAGATCATTCGAAGTGAATCTGGTCCATTTGATCCAGATTTCAGTTTGAGAACTAAAATCCCCGAAGTCCGAAGAGTTGGAGAGCCGAAATAAATCCTCGACCATTGGATCATCCGAAGATCATTCTAAAGTGGAAGGACAGGACAAGTTAGGATAAGGGCACACTAATCTCAATGGCCGATAATCGAGCTCTCAAATCTACGGTC
>ML785675.1:204135-217070 GCA_009831015.1 Picea engelmannii | reverse complement strand
TTCTTCCTTTAACCATGGGGGGAGGTCCGAGTTGGTGGTATTTTCTTTGTGGGACCTTCATACATGTCACCTTCTTGTCAAGTCAGAACCCTCTCGCTCATTACCACTTACCGCCTAACCTACCCTCTGAGTAAACCACCAAACCACTCATACCTACCACCTCTGCGCTCCGACATCACACTCCACTACCCGCTACACGTCACTCTTCACTACCATGCTCTACCTCCACACTTCACTATACTACCTACACGTCTCACCCATGTAAGTAGACCATGTCAACAAGGACATGTGGTAGACCACATCAGCAAGGACACGTGGTAGTAATCCGCATACTTTGAGGGGAAGTAAAGTTTGAGACTTGAGATTTCAGAAGTCCGAAGACTCGAAGGAGATCTTGACCATTGATCGAGAAAGGGACCGCATAACAGTTGATCTAGTTGAAAGGTCAAATTCATTAAGTGAATGAGGACCATTGATTCAAGAGGGACACGCATCAATGGATTGTCAAATCCAGAAGTTTGGCGTATGGGAAAAGTGAGGTTTGATATTTGAAACTCCCAGAGCATGGATCACGAAGTAAATCTCAGTCATTGATTTAGGAAGGGTAGATATGATCTGTAGACTTGAGTGGACAGATCTGAACCATCAGTTCAGGAGCACCTTCAAGATCATGAAATCGATGGTCCCGTCACATTGCAGGGCCAGAACATTCTTGTGTCTTAATTTTTTGTGAGCAGGCCGCAATCTAAACCACGGTATTGGAGAAAGGACGCATGGAGGCTTGTAGTGAATTTCAGGGCGAAAAGTGGGTTGCTCTCAAACTGCCTTTGGTCGTGCCTGCAATCACATTGTCACATGATAACATCACCCATGGTCACATCAGTGGAAGATAGGGGAAGGATCTAACACTACCAGGCTCCACCTTGGAGTATAATCCAACGACGTTGATCAAACCAAATCTGATCGAAGGGTTGTTGTTTCATCTCATGATTTCTTGATCAATTACATTTCAATTACACTAACTAAATCATTGTTCCTGAGTGGCTGAATCATTGTTCCTGAGCGTTGGAATCATGGCTCTTGAGCGTTTTGAGATTCCCGACTTGAGCGTTGGAGATTGGGAGCATAACGGATGACGAGAGTATGAATAAAAGAAAAATTTCATGATAGAGTGAGGTGGTTGTTTCTCTGTAAAATTAGTCAAACTCTATGCAATGCAACCAACAACATGAACTGAGGGAGAAAATGGAGAAATGAAGAATATGAGTTGGATAGAGAAGAAATGGTGAAAACAACACACTGTACGAGAACTTAATCCCAAGAATATGCGAACATAAAGACATTGATGTAGGCAGAGCAGACCAGTGTAGTAGAAAAATGATGAGACTGGTAAGCCATTGATAAATATTGTATCACTGTAATAAATTTCAGCAAACAAAGATTTATATCTTAGGGTGGTAGGGTGGTGCTAGGGAGGATTGTTTTCCTCAAAGTTTCAAGTGGGTGCTTGAACACAGGAAGTTGTATCTTCCATCTTGTTGCAGCCAGAAAAACTAGGGTGGTAGGGTGGTGCAAGGGAGAACCATTGTTCTCCATTATACAGGTTGGTGCCTGTGTGACTGGAAGTTGGTGCTTCCATCCAGTTGGTACTGGAACACTCAGGGAGTTGGTGCTTCCTTCTAGTGGGTGCTAGAGAAACCAGAGAGTTGGTTCTCTCAACAATTTGCAGCTTGGTAAGGAAGAGGTCGCAGCCTCATTTTGAGTTGGTGCTCTAAGAAAGATGATATACAGAACTTAAAAGACTACCTATCATTCGAAGGAGAAGAGGTTTTCTCCCTTTATGGGTTTCCTCGTGAAATATCTGTCTCTGTGTATATCATATGTGTGATTGATGTTTTTTTATTTTTGTTGTTCATGTATTGCATAATCTTGATGATCACTTGGAGAAGGTTAATAATATTTTCATAGGCATAAAATTGTTTAAGCATAGTAACAACTGATTCACCCCCCCCTCTCAGTTATCTTAGTAATTCCAACAATTAGTGTCATAGCGGGTTCCTTTTATTTAAAGGTAGATCAATAAGATTAGACATGATAAAGCATGAAGGAACTTAAACCAATAAACCTCCTATGTTTGATGGAAGAAATGTTTCCTTCTGGAAGGTTAGAATGAGAACATACATTGTGGCCTTAGGTGATGATGTTTGGGATGTTGTAGAGACTGGTTATGTAAATCCAATTGTACTAGCTTCTAAGGATGACAAGCTAGAATTCAGCTTCAACACTAAGGCAATGAATGCTATATTGAGTGGGCTTGTTGAAGATGAATTTGTAAAGTTCATGCAACTTGAATTTTCCAAATAAATGTGGGATAAAATTATTAGCAGTTATGAAGGAGATGAGAAAGTAAAAGATGCCAAACTTCAGACACATATATTTAAATTTGAACAACTAAAGATGAATGAGGATGAAACGGTTAGTAAATATTTTTTAAGAGTTGAGAAGCTTGTGAATGTTATGAAGGGTCTTGGTGAGAAGATTGAAGAAACATTTTTAGTTCATAAGGTTTTAAGATCTCTACCTGATAGGTTTAATCCAAAAGTTTCTGCAATAGAAGAACTGAATGATCTTAAAACTCTATCTATTGATCAACTCCTAGGAACTCTAACTGCTTATGAAATGAGGATTAACAAAGATAAATCCAGCACTAGAGAATCATCTTTTAAAGTAGACAAGAATATTGATTCAGAATTAGATGATATTGAGGAAAAATTTGTGAGAAGGTTAAGAAAGGATCAGGAAAATACCAAGGAAAGTTGCCCTTCAAATTTTTTAACTCTAGAAAGATAGGTCACTTTGCATCTAAGTGTCCACATACGAAGAAGGACTAGAACTCTGAAGGTGAAGAGAAGTACAAATCCAAGAGATTTGGTAAAAATAAAATTTTGTGTAAACAACGATGACTCTTCATAAGAGACAGATAGTGACTCTTCCTGTGAAGATAAGGTTAATGAATTAATGCTTATGTCCAAAGAGGATTATGAGAATAAAAGAACATGAAGTGATGTTAATGATGAATAAGTTGTGGTTGATATGGAAGGTGAAATAATGTGTTCTTTAGAAGAGATTGAGAGACTCAGACTTAAGAAGAGAAAACAAAAACAATTGTTGATGAAGTTTGAAAAGAATGGTAAAAAACCTGATGAAGACTTTGCCTGCTAAAACTGGAGCTAGAAGAGGCAAATAAAATAGAGGACACTTTGAAACAACAGTTATCATAGAAGAATGAAATATGTGAAGCCTTGGAAGAAGAGGTAGTAAAAACCAGAAAAGAGATGGAGAAAATTAAAGCATTGTATCTCCAAAATCTTCCAAGCATTAAAGCCTCAACAGAACTAAATGACATTCTGAGAAAATAGAGATCTCCCTTGTTAAAGACTGGTTTAGGCTATGTAAGTGGTTCAAGAAAAAAAAAGACAGAAATCAAAGAGCTAGTAAAGATGATCAAGTTCCAAGTCAGCAGACAATCAGACCATGTGAGTATGCTACCACCAAAATCTAATAAAGACAAGATGATCCCTAATAAAAAAAAAAAGATATCAAAATATGGAAAAACAAATGCCAAGAAGAAGGTCATCCTTCAGGTACCAAAATTTCTTTCATGGTTACTATTTTTACTTCTCTAATTTTAGTCATAAGATTGCAAATTTTCAAATTAATTTTAGAGACATATAACTGAGGAGATCAAGAAATAAACAATCTTTGCAACATAGAACTAAACAACCAATGAGTAGAAAAAGTTGCACCAATCACTTTGACCTATTGAACAATGAGCTCAAATTCTATAACTGTCATAACTTCGGCCACAAAGTTGAAAACTACCATCTGAAGAATTACAAAGCAGATCCAAGGATAAAACCCTTAGCTAGAAATGCCAACACATGGAAAAAGAAAGATAGTGAAAAATGTGGTCTAGTACTTTCAACTCAAAAACAAAAGAACCCCTGGTATATAGATAATGGATGTTCCAAGCACATGAATGGAGACAAGGATAAGATTTTGTCTATAAGTAAAAGAAAAATAGGAAATGTGACCTTTGGAAATGATGAACCAGGTAAAATCAAGGGTAAAGGGATGGTGAGTTTGAGTAATGGCAAAGGAAAATCCCAGTATGTTCTACTTGTAGATGGGATGAAACATAATTTTCTCAGTGTAAGTCAAATGTGTGACAGAGGATGTGAAGTGGTGTTTACTTCCAAATATTGTAAGATAAAGTCTGTAAACTCAGGAGAAGTGGTGGCTAAAGGCATAAGGACAGAAAACAATGTCTATGTTTTGAAAGAAGAAAAAGAAGATTGTCACTTAAGCAAGTATGATGAAAGTTGGTTATGGCATAGGAGACTTGGAAACCTAAATTTTGATCATCTAGTCAAACTTAGAAACAGTGGGGCGGTAAAAGATCTTCCAAAGATATCAAATCCATATGATTCTGTATGTAAACCTTGTCAAATAGGAAAGCTTACCCGGACACAGTTTAATTCTAATAACTTTGCATCAACAGAGAAACCGCTTATGTTAGTACATATGGATTTATGTGGACCATCAAGGAAGGAAGGAGCATGAAAATAAAATTAATTCATGTTGATTATTGATGATTATTCTAGACTTACATGGGTTGCCTTTCTGAGAGAAAAATCTAAAGCATTTGAAAAATTCAAAGTGTTTAAGGTTCTGACTGAGAATGAAATAGGAAAAAGACTGAAGGCGGTAAGGTCTGATAGATGATGAGAGTTTAGTTCAAGGGAATTCAAATATTTTTGTGATAAACATGGGATCAAAAGAGAGTATACTATTCCAGGGACTCCACAACAAAATGGAGTAGTTGAGAGGCAGAATAGATCAGTTTAGTAGATGGCAAGATCAATGATGAATGAAAGGAATATTCCTCAAACATATTGGGTAGAAGCAATTCATACAATGATACATATTCTTAACAAATATCATCTCAGGCCACAAAGTGACAAGACTCCTTATGAAATATGGTTTGGAAGACCTGCTTCAATCAAGCATTTTAAAGTTTTTGGGAGTAAGTGTTATATCAAGAATAATGTTGAAAATCTTGGCAAATATGATGACATGGATGATGAAGGTATCTTCTTAGGGTATGCTACAAACAATAAAGGATACAGATGCTATAATAAGAGGCTACATAAATTGGTTCATTGCATTGACATAAAAGTTGATGAAGAGATCCCGGTACGAGATGTAAGTAGTGTTGAATCAACAATAGAGGATATAGTTGAAGTTGAAGATGAACAGGTCCAAGAATAAAAAAAAAAAGACTCTAAGTCGGATGAAGATACAAATACTCAGGCAGACTCAAAACAATAGACATCATCAAATCCTTCCTCCAAAATTACTCAAAAGAATCATCCTGCAAGTCAGATAATTGGTGAGAAAGACAAAGGTGTACAAACTAGGAGAAGGATAATCAAAGACACAGAGCAATCGCATATAGCCTTCATATCCATGATGGAACCTAAGAACTTTAATGAAGCCAGTGAAGATGTAAATTGGTTAAAATCAATGAATGAGGAACTGGGTCAGATTGAGAAGAACAATACTTGGGAGCTTGTTCCTAGACCTACAGATAAGAATGTAATTGGCTCCAAATGGGTGTTTAAGAATAAAATGAATGAACAAGGACAAATTGTTAATAATAAAGCCAGATTGGTCTGTAAGGGGTATGCACAAGTTGAAGGACAATATTTTGATGAAACCTTTGCACCAGTGGCAAGATTGGAAGCCATCATAATGTTTCTTGCTTATGCATGTCATAAGAACTTTAAAGTATATCAGATGGATGTTAAGTAATATTTTCTTAATGGAGACGTAGAAGAAGAAGTATACATGGAGCAACCTGAAGGATTTTCACTGACAGATAATCCTGACTATGTATGTAAGTTGAAAAAGGCATTATATGGACTGAAACAGGCACCACAAGACTAGTATTATAGACTAGACAATTTTCTACGGGACAAAGGGTTCAAGAAAGGTTATGTTGACAGTAATCTATATATTAAGTTTGAAGGTGATGATTTATTAGTTGTTTTGGTTTATGTAGATGAGATTATTTTTGGATGCACTAATGACCCTTCAATTCAGTGGTTTTCTAATTCAATGCAGATTGAGTTTGAGATGTCCCTGATAAGAGAGTTGTCATATTTTATTGGTTTACGAATCAATCAAAGTTCTGCAGGGATATTTATCTCTCAATACAAGTATTTGAAAGAGATGTTAAAGAGGTTTCATATGGAAGATTCTACACATGTGAACACAACTATGGTGGTTGGTTTCAAGCTTAGTAAAGATGATATTTCACTTGATGTTAATCAAAGAACATATTGATCAATGATAGGCAGTCTTCTATACATCACATCATCTCGTCCTTCTATAATGCAAGTTGTTGGAATGGTAGGTCGTTATAAGTCTGCTCCTAAACAAAGTCATTTAGCAATTGTTAAAAGGATATTCAAATATTTGAAGGGTACAATGACTTATGGTCTCTGGTATCCTAGAAATCAGAATTTTCAATTAACTGCATATTCAAATGTTGATTGGGTTTATTGTTTGGATGAGAGAAAAAGAACCAGTGGAGGTGCATTCTTCTTAGGTGTTTTTTTAGTAGTATGCCTTAGTAAGAAGCATGGATTTATCTCAATATCAACTACAAAGGCAGAGTACATTGCTACTTCTACTTGTTGCACTCGTATCTTATGGATGATACAAACTCTTGCAAATGTGAAGGTAACTTATACTGATCCCATTCCACTTCACTGTGATATCACCAATGCCATTAGTGTATTGAAGAATCCCATTCTCCATTCAAATACTAAGCATATACCAATAAAGTATCAGTTTCTCAAAGAGCAGGTTACAAATAGAGTTGTTCAGCTAAATTACATTCCAACCACATAACAAATTGAAGACATCTTTAATAAACCCCTAGCGAAGACACCATTTGAATATCTCTATCACAAGATGGGTGTCATCCCTTCTCTCACCTAAGAGAGCCCATACTGTCAAGGGTAGTATGTGTTGGTTGAATATATGATACCTCCAAAAGGTACTACAACAACTCAGGGGGAGCATGTTTTCTTTGACATTGATGTCAAAGGGGGAGAAAAGGTGTGGTCTGGATGCTACAGTTGGAGGTCTAAGTAGAACAGTGCATCCTTTAAGGGTTTCCATCAATGCCAAAGGGGGATATTGTTGGCATGTTGTACAGGAAGCATGCGCTTTTCATTGATGGAAAGAAAAACAATGAACCAAACCTCGAGAGCACAGAAGACGATAAAATCTCAAAAGAGATAATGGTCCAGAAGTGCAGACGAGGTCCAAGAGACGGACTCGCGGGAGGAGCAAAGGTCAAGACCCGTGAACACTTAGAAAACCTTCTAATTCGGAGAGATCAAAAGCTCAGGATGAAGAGCGAAAATAGTCGTTGGATAATCGATCCAGAGGACCAACAACTGCCAGATTGAATTAAGGGAAGGATAGGATAAGCAAGGGCTGAGATATGATATCTCGATCACCGAAATTTTCATCAGCTGTCTGATCGAAATGAATGGAAGGATAGGATAAGAAAATATGGAGAGTAGTTGGATTTAATCCAAGGAAAAGATGCATCGTAGATAGATCAAGCCATTGATATAATATATTGATCAACGAACAACATTCGTTTTGAGTCTAAAGATGTGAGGATGTTACGCTCCAGAGAAATCACTTCGAGAGTTTCAGTTTGAGATTTGAAATCCCTGAAGCCCGGATAGCCGGAGAGCCGAAGTAAATCTCAATCATCTGATCATCTAAAATAGATATTATCCCTTAGATCATCTGGAGTAAATATCAAGCGTTGGATCGTCTGAAGTGGATCTGGGCCATCTGATCCAGAGTGTCAGTTTGAGAATTGAAATACCTGAAGCCCAGAGAGCCGGAGAGATGAAATAAATTTTCGACCGTTGGATCATCGGAAGAAGATCGGAGCTGTTAGATCATTCGAAGAATATCTCAAGCGTCAGATCATCCGAAGTGAATCTGGGTCGTCTGATCCATAGCGTTAGTTTGAGAACTGAAATCCCTGAAGTCTGAAGAATCGAAATAAATCCTCGACCGTCGGATCATCCGAAGTAAAGTTTTGTCATCAGATAATTCTAAGGTGTAAGGATAGTATAAGTTAGGAGAAGGGCATGCTAATCTCAGTGGCCAATAATCAGGCTCTCAGATCTATGGTCGACAGGGCATATAGGACCCCTCCAAACTTTCTTCCTTTAACCGTGNGGGGGTCTGAGTTGGTGGTATTTTCCATGTGGGACCCTCATACATGTCACCTTCCTGTCAACTCGGACCCCCCTCACTCATTACCACTTACCACCTAACCCCCCCTCCAAGTAAACCACCAAACTACTCATACATACCACCTCTGTGCTTTGACGTCACACTCCACTACCCACTACACTACACACTCCACTGCGCTCTGCCTCCACACTCCACTACACTGCCTGCACGTCGCACCCATGTCAACATACCACATCAACAAGGACATGTGGTAGACTACGTCAGGAAGGACACGTGGCAGTAATCTGCATACTTCAAGGGGAAGTAAAGTTTGAGACTTGAGATTTCAGAAGTTCGGAGACCCGAAGGAGATCTCGATCATTGATCGAGAAAGGGACTGCAGAACCATTGATTTGGTTGAAAGGTCAAATTACCGAAGTGAATGAGGACCATTGATCCGAGAGGTACATGTGTCAATGGATTGTCAACTCCAGAAGTTTGGCTTATGAGAAAAGTGAGGTTTGAGATTTTAAACTCCCGGAGCCCGGATCACGAAGTAAATCTCAACCGTTGATTTAGGAAGGGTAGATCTGATCTGCAGAATTGAGTGGACAGATCTGAACCGTCAGTTCAGGAGCACCATCAATATCGTGAGATCGACGGTCCCATTGCATTGTGGGGCCAGGACATGCTAGTGTCTTAATTTTTTGTGAGTGGGCCACAATCGAAACCACGGTTTTGGAGAAAGGACGTGTGGAGGCTCGTACTAAATTGTGGGGAAAAAAGTGGGTTTCCCTCAAACCACCTTTAGACGTGCCTGCAATCGCATGGTCACACGATAACATCACCCATGGTCACATCAATGGAAGATAGGGGAAGGAGCTAACGCTTCCAGGCTCCACCTGAGAGTATAATCCAATGACAATGATCAAACCAAATCTGATCAAAGGGTTGTTGTTTCATCTCGTGATTTCTTGATCAGTTACGATTCAGTTACACTAACCGAATCATTGTTCTTGAGTGAATGAATCATTGTTCTTGACCATTGGAATCATGGCTCTTGAGCGTTTTGATATTCCCGACTTGAGTGTTGGAGATTGGGAGCGTAATTGATGACGAGAGTATGAATAAAAGAAAAATGTCGTGATAGGGTGAGGTGGTTGTTTCTCTGTAAAAGTAGTCGAACTGTATGCAATGCAACCAACAACATGAACTGAGGGAGAAAATGGAGAAATGAAGAATATGAGCTAGACAGAGCATAAATGGTGAAAACAATAGACTGTACGAGAACTTAAGCGCAAGAAGATGTGAGAAGAAATACACTGATGCGGGCAGAGAAGACCAGTGTAGCAGAACAATGATGAGATTGGTAAGCCATTGATAAATAATGTATCATTGTAATAAATTTCAGCAAGCAAAGATTTATATCTCAGGGTGGTAGGGTGGTGCTAGGGAGGATTGTTGTCCTCAGAGTTTCAAGTGGGTGCTTGAACACAGGAAGTTGTAGCTTCCATCTGTTTGTAGCCAGAAAAACCAGGGTGGTAGGGTGGTGCAAGGGAGAACCATTGTTCTGTGTTATAAAGGTTGGTGCCTGTGTGACTGGAAGTTGGTGCTTCCATCCAGTTGGCGTTGGAACACTCAGGGAGTTGGTGCTTCCTTCTAGTGGGTGCTAGAGAAACCAGAGAGTTGTTTCTCTCAACAAATTGCATCTTGTTAAGGAAGAGGTTGTAGCCTCATTTTGAGTTGGTGCTCAAAGAAAGATGACGTACATAACTTAAAAGACTACCTATCATTCAAAAAAGAAGAGGTTTTCTCCCTTTATGGGTTTCCTCGTGAAATATTTGTTTCTGTGTATATTATATGTGTGATTGATGTTTGTTATTTCTGTTGTTCATGTCTTGCATAATATTGATGATCACTTGGAGAAGGTTAATAATATTTTAATAGGCATAAAATTGTTTAAGCACAGTAACAACGGATTCACCCCCCCCTCTCAGTTGTCTTAGTAATTCCAACATTTACTTCGAATCAATAAAAGAGTGGTGTTGCATTTCATGTTTTTCTGGTGCTTAAGTTCCCATTTAAAGTTCCTTATTATTCAACAACAATATATCTGGGTTTTTTTCGTTGTGTATTCTATAGCAGGATGTGTATCGTAATTGTCTATGTATTGGAGCTAGTTCTCTTTGCATTACCTATTCTCCCCTTTTAATCATGGAATTAAAAAATGAGAAACAAGAATTTAGGAGGAAATAAAGAGGAATGTACTTGTGATATGCTCCTTGTAGGATCTTCAAATATCGAACTTGCAAACAAGACAACCGAAAAAACCATACTCTTTCCTACATTAGTAAACCCTATCTATAAATTTCTCAAAATGGAATCTATCCCTAACCTGCTAAGGATTGATCCATAAAAATACATGTAAAAAACATGAATTAATGAAGTAAATTCCAAAAAATAAAGGAGACTCTTATGAAATCAAGAAGAAAAAAGAGTAATTGAAATTATTACCTTACATGTGATTAACTAGCTTCAAACCTTCTCTCCTTGCGGTTATTTACTCAAAATTGCCCTTAGTCCTTAATCTTCTCCACATCTCTTCTCAATTCTCATACAAGTAAGTGGTAAGTGGGCAATGTAAATAAGTAAGTAAAATATATGAAACCTAACATGATAATAATTCTTGCAACATAACCTTACGATTTAATTCATAATTCTTCCAAAGAGTGTAAAGGAGGCCTTTTAATATATGAATTAGGGCCCTTCTAGGGTTTTGGGGTGAAGAAATGGTCCTTTTCTTTAAAAAAAATCCAGAAAATGTTAAGCCCTAATATTGGCTCATTACCCCTTAATTGGGGCATATTACATTAGTAATACTATTTTATTTATGTCGGCTTTATTCCATTAGTTGTAATTATACCTTCTAGTCTCCTATATATACCAAGGAGACATTTTCATTTGGAATCATCTTGTACTTGAACATTTAAGTGGGGTAAAAGGAGGTTTCCCCCTCGAAGAGGCTTATTATCTGAAATTATCTCTTTTTCAAGGCGTTGAGTACTTTTTCTGAGGTTTTTCTATGCTATATTGATATTTGGTTCTTAACATATGGTATCAGATCTCAAGGTCTTGGGGTTTCACTGCTACCTTGGAATTTTTGCTATAACTTTTTTTCTACAACGTTTTAGAAGGAACGGCTTGGAGAAAATTTAGTAGACATATCAAGGTACGTTGGGTTAAAATTTCATCTCATGAGGCCTTATGCGTTCGGAGATACAGCCTGTACAAGATAGGGTTCCGAAATCATCATGAACTGAGTCATTGAGAACATTTTGCTATAAAAAACTTTATGTAACATTTCAAACCTTGAACTCTGGAGGCTATTCAAAAAACTTAGTAAGGTATCTGTGGTGAAACGTTCAGCTTCTGGGTCATCGTAAATTTGTAGATACACCCTGTGTAAGATAGGGTATCTGACTAGTCCTATTGACTAGTCTCAAGAAGGTGTTCCAGGTAAAACAATAATAACTTCTTCCTAGAGTATCCAAATTGTGTGGGACTAGTTTCATTGGATCTTGGACAGTCTGTAGTATTTCTAGTACGAGTTTCAAAATTTTATATCAATTATTTCATGCGGGGCACGCTATACAAGTGAGATCTCCTGGAAAGGCCAAAAATCGGTAAGTTGTGGGGAAGCTACCGTAAATTCCACTTGGCACATCCAATTTTGATCAGACCTATGGCATTGCAGAGAAGAAATATCAGAGAACTACATAAAATAAAGTTTCGTACCCAGAAGGGTCAAAAGTTGGGAGATACAATAGAAGAAATATTGTCTAGCAGAACCATCTCAAAATCAAGGTTCAAAAGTGATACTTGGCCAATATGCCACCCAAAAAGGGAACTTCTACACAAAATAAGCCTCCAGACAATCCTACTTGGACTCTTGATGAAGGTGAAGAAATGCATAGGGACATAAATGATTTAAAAAAGAATATAGTAACAAAAGATGAACTACAAGAGATGGAAGCTAAGTTGGAGGCAAATATGGATGGTTTAAAAGAGGAGATCATGGAAGTATTGAAAATTTTCGTACCAGAGAAGACACCTGAAAGTGAAAATGCATCCCATGAAATTCATGATGAGGACACAAGGAAGGTGAATCAAGAATGGAAAAACTCCAACTTTGGGTTGAATACCAACCACATTCCTAAGATCGATATGAGGAAGTTTGATGGCAAGGACCCAATCACATGGATACTTCAGATGGAGCACTTCTTTGATCTACATAATGTGCCACATACAAAAAAGGTACGAATTGATTATTTATATTTAGAACCTAATCAATTTGTATGGTATCGATGGCTTTGTTCTCGCAAATCATTCGTCACTTAAGAGAAGGGACTTACACAATCCCATTTATGAGAAGGAAATTATGGCAATACTAAATGCATTGAAAAAATGGCGTCCTTACCTAATAGGTAGGCACTTCAAGGTCAAAACAGATCATGATAGTCTTAAATACTTCTTGGAACAAATACTATCTTCAGAAGAACAACAAAAATGGGTAACCAAGATATTGGGTTATGATTTTG
>ML785675.1:150533-178833 GCA_009831015.1 Picea engelmannii | reverse complement strand
TTCCAATGTGCATATTCACATAATATTATCAATTCTTATCTTGTAGAGATATCCATTCATGAGAGTGAATGGTATTTCTTTCAATGCTAGGATATTTATTTTGTTAGTTGGGATATCTTCAAGAGCTTTCCCTTCTTCTAAAAAATTTGTGATTTCTTCAAGTTCCTTGGGGGCAACTTTGACCAGAAATATATGTACATTTGGTAAGTTGTCTTCTATCCTAGTTGAATCTTCTCCTATCTTAAGTCGAAATAGATAGTTTGGGCCAACATTCTTTTTTCCTGGTCAGACTACTAATTCAAATTTGAACTCTTGCAATAGTAGTAGCCATCGACATATTTTTCCTTGATGGACCAAATTATTTACTAAATACTTAAGTTCCTGATTTTCCATAAAGAAGATGAGTGGGTTTTCCAGTAAGTAGCGTCAAAATTTTTGAAGGGTGAAAATCATGGATAGAGCCTCCCGCTCTGTTGTCAAATAATTTCTTTCAGATTTATTCAGTTTTCGACTGGCATATGCATTTGGGTGATCGACCATGTCATCATATGGTTGGGATAGGACTAAGATGACAACAAAGTTAGATGCATCAATGTGCACATGAAACTTCCGTGACCAGTCTGGAAACATTGATATATGTGCTTCTACCAATTTTCTTTTTAAGAGCTCAAAAGTTTTATTTCATTCTTGGCTCCATTGGAACTCGACTTCTTTATTCAACATCTTGTCGATTAGGAAGGTTATGTCAGAGTAATGTCAAATAAAAATTTTGTAATATCTAGTATTCCCAAGGAATATTCTTATTTGCTTCTGATTGATTGGTGGTTTTAGGTCGAGAAAAGATGCATGGGTGTGGAAAAGATGCATTTTTTGATATTTAGGAACAAGTGAATTTATCTACATATTTCCAACATTATTCGTAACCATTGGATGTGATCTTTCATCAGGATGTAAATGGTCCACTCATCAAACTAAACAACCATTTTTTTGTAATTTATTCTTGAAATACTTTGACCACTATATGAGAAAATAATATTGGGGAATTCTTGAGCCTGAACGACATTACTCTATATGCAATTAACCCGACCAGAAAAACATTTTTTTTTCCCATGATCTTCTTTTGCGATTTGTACTTGGTTGTATCCCAAGAAGCCATCTGTGAAAGAATAACATTTGTGTCCCATGACTTCATTAATGATTTCGTTGACAAATGGCATCGGGAATGGATTGGTTATTGTAAGCTTATTCAACCCTCGAAAGTCAACACATATGCTAATTTTCTTGGGGTCGTTATTTTTGGGTTGTGCGATCATCAAGCTTGTCCTTTCCGACTTGTCGATAGGATATATGATGCTAGAAACTAGCATTTCCTCTATCTCTTTTTGGACTATGGGATTATATTTGTGTGCCAAATTGTATTATCATTTTTTGATGGGCTTGGCCCCCGAGATGAGGTCGATTTTCATTTCTCCCATCTCTTGCAACAATCCTATCAGGTATTTATAATCACATGTGAAAACATCCTGATATTCACACAATAGGTTGACTATCTCTGTGGTTTGTTTGTCGGACCAATAGTTGCCTATTATAGCCATTTTTGGTCGACCATCTATTGAGATGTTGTACTCCTTAGTTTTTATTTCCGCATTCATCCACTCAGGTGCTTTAGATTCATCTAATTGGAATTCTCCTTCTACAATCTTATTACAACTTAGGCTGAAGTTGGGTTTTTCTATGTCCTTCTTGTATTCTTTGTCCTCCTTGTTCATTGAGTAAACCGTGTTTATATAATTATGTACCCCTGGATTAATTCTCTTCCAATGAAAGCTTTGCCTTGGAAAACTTATGTTTTCCATGTTTATTTGATGAGTCGTTATACTTTCTGGATTTTGTGCTGACACAAAATTGGAAGTGAAGTCGATCCCATGTCAACTTTGGCTTTGCCTCTTTTTTGAATTTGGTTGAGATTTGATTTTTCAAGAAAACATTTTATTTATTTGTGGCCTCTCACGAATGTGCCTCCTCAAGGATGAATTCAAAATATCTGATGAAATTTTTGTTATCACCAAAAAATCATCCGCAACATTACAAATAACGGTTGAAGAAAGAAATCAGTTCCAACAAAAATTAGTACACCTACAACATCAAAATCCATCAAAAAGGGTGTAAAACTATATACTTTGTTCATAAATCAATGTGCGCAAATTGACCAAAGGAAGCGCGTGCTCTGTGTGCAGAATGTGCGGGCTAACACTTCCCTAGTTATGCATTGTGCACAGAATGCGCGGGATGCACGACTGTCTACAAGCAAACCCACACACTTCTCATGAACAACGCATTTATGAATCTTGTCAGCCTCTCAACCACTTCCAGTCCGAACTCCAATGTGATTTGACACTCATATCTGAGCGAAATCTAGCTTGGAGGCTGGTCAAGGGCTAGGGAATACCCTCAGAGGCCTCTTTTTGACATCATGAACTAGTTATATCTTTCCATGAATGAAAACTATAAATATGTGCCATGGGTGTGCTAGAAAAATAAGATTTTCAAGATATTGTTATGCTGCAAGAATTATTCTTGGAGAATCCTCATTTCTCTTTGAATCATTCAAGCACTATAGCAAGGGCCATTCCACTCACCTCTTGACAGGATTGGCATTGTATTTCTTCACCATTGTTACTTGCCATTGTATGAAGAGAAGAGCTCTGTATTAGGGAACTTAAGAGCCCTACCAAGGAGGAAGAGGGGATTCAAAAGTCCCTGCCTTTCTCTATGGTGCTAGCCTATCAATACATTCATCCATTGGTAGCTATATGATTGTCTTTTTCATTTTTCATGGTTCTAGTTCTTGCAAGTTTTTCTAACATTTGTTTCCTTTTATTCTTATTTCCTTGTTTCATGCATGTTTGATTATCTAATCAACTCACAACTCTCTGTCTTGTTTAGCTGACTTAACTAGGAAAGTAAGTGTTGTGTTTTTTCTCACCCATGTGACAAAACCAACAAAACAACTATACAACCATTTACACCTTCCTTAGTTGCCCAGTTTTTTATGGATTAGATTTTTAAGTTACATGATATGTGTAACACCCTAGTTTTGATCCCCAAATTAGTAGTGTATATTGGTGTATATGATGAATGACCAAGGGACAAGTGATGTAATATGTAACTATTGTACAATGAAGGTTAGTAATAAAAATACATCATTGACTATAGATGGAGAAGGACAAAACATCGAGGGATATGATTCCATAAGAGAGGAATGAAATGGGTATTAGGGACTTAAGGGGGGATAAAGTAAATAATAATATTTTATTTCTAAGCCCAAATAATTTATCTCATTTTATCCTAAATCCTTTATCTCATTTTATCCTAAATCCTTTATCTCATATATTATCCTCTATTACCTTGGAGTGAATTGCCAAGTGGTTGGTTGGGGACATGCAAATATAATCCTTAACTTTTGGTTGATGTGTGTGGATCTCCCCATTAATTCTTTCTTGGGGTTGTTGGGAGAGACATTTTTATTAGAATTGTAATTGAATGTGAAAACGATGTTATGGGAATTATGTGGAAATTGTGTCCATGTGCATGAGATATTATTGCCACTAAGGAAACCCCATTACAACCAAGAATTACTGGATTCCCCAACAAATATATCTCTCAGTCGACCTATGTTGGATCCCTAGAGGGAAGTGATATATCCCAAGGAACTATGTGGTAGAGAAAGGGATCCCATTCCTTGGGTTGTGGAGGTCAAACGGGAAAGAGAGCTGGTGGATTGGAATTGTTGTGAGAGTTACAACTTATGAATTCTGGGGAAATTGCATTGTCTGAGAGGAATAGAGATGGTCACGGGACAATTCATTCATGTGGACTTATAGCCTCAACTTAGGGGTGGAACTATTGTAGAAACATTATAGTAAATAATGATCCTATCGTTGGGTGGAACATCCTACATCTGTAGCTAGTTGGAATTTAATTTCAAGAAGATTAGTGTTATGGCTTATTTCTATTTATGTTGAATTTAATTGTGCGTATGCTATTCATTTACTACTACTATATTTACATGTATCATTTGCATCTATAACATGGAATGAGTATGTATATTTTCATAATATTTCTCGTCTTGTTGCATGCAATCATTCATTAATAGAAGGGATGGATGGATTATGGTATTAGAGAAATAAGAGGAATGGAAACTTTGTGATTCCAAGAAGTATCTTGTATCCTCAGTAGTTAATATAAGGTACTAGGTACATTATAAATTGGTATAATAACTACATGTTACAAAACTAAGGATGTGTGGGACACAATCAACTTGTATATGAAGAAATTGCAGGTTGTATGCAAATTGTTTGACAAAATCTCTTAAAGGAGATTGGGAAGAAATTTTAAATTTGGAGAAAATCCCCAATTCTGGATGAAATCGAGAGGATAGTTGTCACAAAAAAATTAATTATGGTTGGTATAGGATAATATTCCTCCAGGAATCCCATTTAATAGATTTCATGGTGGATCTGCATATGAAATTGGAAAAAATTATGAAAATTGGTGAAAAATTCCAATTCTAGACATATAGCAGAAAATATGACATGGATCATACTGGTGATGTGGACCCATATAGGTAACGTGGATGGGAATGATTACATGGAGGTTCCAATTGGTTTTGCATGAAGTGAGGATGCATGGGTGGAATCCACAAGGCAAGGTCTACAAAGAAGTTTTAGAGCTCCAAAAGTGGTATTGAAAACCGTTTTTGCAATGTTTCAACATTTTGTGGGGGACACGTGTCATCCCAAGATTCATTTTTGAGGAAAGATCCCATGTTATCCATAGATTATTTTCACCCCAAGATGAATATGGATCATCGGATCACGAAGCCTGTCCACCGTTGGATATTTCAGGACATAAAGACCCCGATATAGGTCAAACATTTTCCACCCCAAAATGGATCTGAATCATCAAATTGTGATGAATATCCACTGTTGGATATTTTGAGACATAAATTCCCTATTATTAGTTGAGCAATTTTAGTTCTAAAATTAATCTCCATTGTCTAATCACATCTAATGACAACCATTGGATATTTCAGAGTGCATGGAAATTGTTAACCTCTGATCACTTTACTCCTTGAAATGATATATCCATCTTCAGATCTTGCTCCATTAGATTAGTCAAGGATAACACACCAAGTAAAATATGTAGGGATGAATAGGGACCCCCTATCACATCCATGACCAATATGTTTCCAGGTGGTAGATGAGGACAAAGCGGTACATGTGGGTCACAAATTTGATAAAGTAAAGTGTAGAGAGATAAAAAGGATGCCATGAAGGACTAACATGGTAGGTCAAGAATGAAGGAAGATGACATGGCATATGTGGGAGATGACATGTAGGACCCTACTTCCACATCCACAGGAATGTGTCATGCCACATTAGCAAGGATGCCATGTCAACAAGATAAATTTGTGTTGAAAAAGTTTGAAGCCAAAATATTGTTTCAACTATAATAGGATAAGGAAATCTCAAAACTAGGTTAAATTTCAGGGGTATATCCACAACTAGATGGATCATAAAAGTACTAATGAGGTTCATTGGCCAATTTTGATCCAAAACTCCATAAATTGCAAATTAATGGTTTTTAAAGAATATAGTGATACTCACTAACATGAGCTTATATGAGTATGAAATTTGAATAATGAGTAACAATACCAGACATGATTAAACCTAGTGGATCTTTTGGCCAAATTCCAAATAGTTTGGAATTGAGATGTAGAAACAAGCCAAATTCCACTAATTCGAGAGACTTTTTGGTGATTTTTGGAAACTTCAGGGAGTTGAAAGGGACCCAATATAACCAATCTATAAACATAATATAGTAACAATTTCAACTCCTCAACAATCTAGACAAAATTTTCTTGCTAAAATTCTTCCATTTTTTCTTTGTTCGGTAGATAACAGCTTTAGCTAAAAATTCCAAGTTTGGAAAAAGTGCAAAGAAAGACAAAGTTGACAATTCCGGTTTAATGCATAATTTGATTATAAAATCAAATCATAAATATGAAGGTTTATATTTGATCACAATAATGAATGCTATCTATGTCCATTACAAATGTTTTCTTGGCTCTCTTCAAATTTTCTTCTATAGGTGGTGGAATTTGGCCTCTGATATTGATTGTACCAATGAGACAAGTGAAAAAAATGGGCAAAAATAGTGATTTCAAAGAACCATAACTTTCAACTGAGAACTCAAGTTGAGGCATGAGTATATTCATTGGAAAAATAATTTACATGATAATAATTATGAGGGCTTATAATTTAGACAATCACTTCAGGGTTCTCTAGAAATTGAGAAGAAAGACCTCTAGTCTTAAATAAACCAACTTTTTTTTACAATGTGCATAATTTGTATAATTTGAAAGAAATGCTAAAAATCTATAAATGAAGTGTATATAATAGTTGTATTTGTACACACACTTCTTGCAGAATCAATGTTACAACCAAGACAAGTAAATCTCGGAATTACAAAGCAACATTGAAGATAGAACATGGAAGATGCACAGGGACCTTATATTCATGAAGAAAAGGTCTGAATATTAGTATCACAAATAAAAAGACAGATTCTAATGGACACAAAGGTAGAATGGAGTCGTTATAACTAGTAGAAACCATGAGGAGTTTGAATATGGAGGTGAAAAGTTACATATATAATAATGAGAGGCTAACAAGAGCTTAGGAGAAGCAAACTTAGCTAAACACTCAAATGCTAAAAGGTTTAAATCATTTGCCGAAGCAAATAAAGAATGTTTTAGATTCAATGAGTGAGGAAGAAGGAAACTCCCATGCAAGGAGGCGTAGTTATAGAATATCTCACAAAGTGCTAGTATAACTCAAAGGCATCACTACTCACCTACTCGTTCAACTAAGAATTCATATGAATATGAAGAATCAAATAGCATCCTAGAAGTGTCCCCATTTAGACATTAGAGAAGAATACATGAACAAGACAGTGTGTAAGGAGAGCTTAATTAGGAAGATTAAGACACCATTTTTTATGGTGAAAACAAAAAGAGGGAGTATTTTGAAGCTTGGTTTTTAGGGATAAAAAATTATTTTCAATTACATAGCTACTCATCCAATCTAGAAGCCAAGATTTCCAGATACAAGGAAAGGATTTTATGTGGTGGGATTAGCTAAAGCACGTTAAGCACCTCAATGAGAAAAGGATTTCTTTGAAGAAGTTCAAGAAATATTTCCAGCAATAATACCTCTCTAAGAACTACTATGATAAGAATATGCAAGATTTATTTAAACTCAAGTTGGGAAACATGACCATGGAGGAATATGAGAAGAATTTTTTGGAGCTGTTGCGATATGTCATCTTCATTAAGGAAGAAAAGGTGAATATACAAAGGTTCTTAAGTGGAATACCATCAATTTACCAAGACAAGATCCAATTTGATGAACCCAAGACTTTGGAAGATACCATTAGGAAGGAAAAGTACCTATATGATTAGAACAAAGGTGGAGAAATGTTCCAGAAGTCTTGGAAATATAAGAATAAGGAAAATTTGGATTAGAGGAAGAAGGGATTCAAACCTCCTTTCTTAATGAGTAGTTCTAATACATATCAAAAAAGACAACTAGCTTAGAGTGGATCCAAGGTGACACGATCCTAATTGGGAAAAAAGATAAGGTAACTTAGCCAATCAAATGTTAGGGATGTGAAGGAGATCACTTGTACTGATATTTTCCTCATAAGGGATACAAAATGAGGACTATGCACAATGTACACGAGGCAACTACAATGGAATATGTGAGTAGAAACATCCCAAGAATATATGCAGCCTTGGAGAATCTACAGGTATACCATTAGTCAAACAAGATTGAGGTTGAAGATAAGATTTCAAACTATCCTATTGACATTTTAATTGAATCAAGAGAAACTCATAGTTACATTTCCCCTAATTTGGTTAAACAATTTCATTTGAAGAAAAGTAAGCATAAGAAATCATGGTTGGTTCAAATAGCTACTAGAACTAAAAGGAAGATTAATGAGATTGTTAAAAGTTGTCCATTAGATATGAATAGTGTCAACACTATTGCATATTTGAACATAATACCTCTTATCTCATATGATGTCCTCAATAGAATGGATTGGTTGGATGTGCATCATGCTATTCTATATTTCCATAACAAGAATTTTAACTATCTTGATGAAGAAGGGAAGCAGACGAAAGTGGAAGGAATTCCAAAACCTATATCTATAAAGGATATTTCATCCTTACAGTTGAAGAAATTCTTCAAGAAAGGGTGTCAATTATATGTAGCTCATGTGGAAGAGCCAACTCAGTGCACAATTCCAAGTCTTGAATACTTTCTAATGTTGTAAGATGTGTTTGAATAAATACTAGGTCTACCACCAAAGATAGATGTATATTTCTCTATTGATTTAATGCATGGAGATACACCTGTATCAAAGAATCCATAAATAATGAGTACACTAGCATTAAATGAATTGAAAATGAAGTTAGAGGAATTTTTAAGCAAGGGGTACATATACACAAGTGCCTCACCTTGGAGAGAACTAGTATTGTTTGTAAAGAAGAAAGATGGGACCTTGAGGTTGTGCATTCATTTAGACAACTAAACAAAGTCAATATGAGTAATAAATACCCTCCACCTAGAATTGATAATTTATTTGATCAACTAAGAGGAGAAATGGTATTTTCAAAGATAGATTTGACATTAGGTTACCATCAAGCAAGGATAAAGGATGAAGACATCAACGAGTTTGGGTTTAGAACTAGGTATGGACACTATGCTTTTGTATTGGTGTCATTTGGATTAACAAATGCACTATCTACCTTCGTGTTATTGATGAATGGTATATTTATAAAATACATGGATAGGTTTTTCATCATATTCCTAGATTTCATTCTTATTTATTCCAAGTTTGTGGAAGAGCATGAAAAACACTTGAGGATGGTACTAGAGTTGCTAAGAGAGCATCAATTATATGTTAAGTTAATCAAGTGCTCTTTTTATCAGAAGCAAATCCATTACTTGGGACACATAATTTTAGAGGAAGGGATCATAGTGGATCCAGAGAAGATTGAATCTATTATAGTGTGGCCAAAACCTAACATAATAATTGAGGTAAGGTCATTCAAGGGGATTTCTAGGTATTATAGGAGATTCATATAAGGATTCTCCAAGATTGTTCATCCAATTACTTCTATAAAAAAGAAAGGAATTAAATTTTCATGGGCACCAAAGCGTGAAGAAAGTTTCTAGTTGCTAAAGGAATTTCTTACTATGCACTAATTCTCAAGATTACATATCCAAATGATAATTTTATGGTGTGAACAGATGCATGCAAAGAGGGACTTGGTGGAGTCCTCACTCATAATGGACATGTGATTTGTTATGAGTCCATAAAGCTTAAGGAGCATGAGAATAATTATTCCACACATGACTTAGGATCTTTTTTCCATAGTGCATGCATTGAAAATGTGGAGGCATTACTTAATGGAAAAAAAAATTGAATTGAGGACAAACCCTAGTGGTCTAAAATATTTTTTCGATTAACAAACTTTAAATGCCATCTAGAATTTTTGAGAGAGTATGAATTTTATATTAAACATATCAAAGGGAATTAAACAAGGTGGCTAATGCATTCAGTGGAACGATACATGTAATGCATATTACAACCATTGGCATGTGTAAATCAGATTTAAATAATAAAATTTTAGAAGTTGTTATCTCAAATGAGCATTACCTACAAGTAAAAGAAGAATTACAATAGGAAAATGTACATCATAAATACAAATAGTACAAGATGAAAGAAGATGGAATTCTTATGCATAAAAATAAAGTTTATGTTCATAATTATCAAGAATTAAGGAAGATGGTATTAAAATAAATTCATAACATTCCATATGTTGGACATCCTAGTTACCAAAAGACTATTGAAACAATAATAAGCCAACACTTTTGGCTAAGAATGAAAAAATATGTTGCTAATTATATAGCCAGGTGTATCGAATGTCAAAGAGTAAAGGATAAGCATAGACATCCAATAGGTTTGCTACAACCATTTCCAAATCCAAATTGGAAATGGAAAGTGGTAACCATAGTTTTTATCACTAAGTTCCCCAAGACTACAAGATAACATGATTAAGTAATGGTAGTGGTGGATAAATTGACAAATGATGCTCACTTTATTCTAGTTAAATTGAGTCACAAGGTATATAATATTGTAAAAATTCATATGAAAGAGATTTCTAGGTTGCATGGAGTACCTAAGGCAATTGTGTCAAATAGAGATCCAAATTTTACTTCAAAGTTTTGGAAGGGATTGCTCAAATGATTTGGCACAAATATGAATTTTAGTACAACCTATCATCCACAAATAGATGGGAAAATATAGAGAGTTAACAAAGTAATTGAAGACATTTTGAGAATTTATGTGATGGATAAGCCATACAAGTGGGAAGATTACTTGCATTTAGTAGAATTTGCTTACAATAATGTGTATCAAGCTTCATTAAAAATGAGTTCATTTGAAGCTTTATATGGAAGGAAATGTGATACTCTAGTGAGTTGGGACAATCTAGTGAACAAATCAATACTTGGGCTAGAGTTGCTCAAGGAAATGGAAGAGAAAATGGTTAAGATTAAGCAAAATTTGAAGGCAACACAGGATAGGAAAAATATTTATGCAGATAAATACAAGATAAAAAGGGAATTTAAAGTGGGAGAGAACGTATTTTTTAAAGTAAAGACAAAGAACATTTCATTGAAGTTGGGAAGTTTCACCAAGTTAGCAACGAGATTATGTGGTCCTTCCAAGATATTGGATAGAATAGGACTAGTTGCATAAATGCTTGCATTACATGATTCCATGAAAGTGTGTAATGTATTTCATGTGCCATTCTTGAAAACGTATGTGCATTATCCTTACCATGTCATTGATTGGAATTTGATTTAGGTGGATCTTGAAGGATACTTCCAAGTGCGGTCAGTGCCTATAGATTATCTCTTCCAGTACACTCGAAGATTGATCTAGTATTTAATGTGTCTTGTTTGAAGAAGGTAGTTGGGTAAAATGGTTGAGTTATGTCTAACCTCCCATAAATGGATGAATAAGGGTCAATTTGAATTTTGTTGGAAGTGGTATTGGCTACCAAAGAGTGTCGACTATGCTCGTGCGCCATCTGAGAAGTTTTTATCTAGTGGAAATATATGTAGCTATAAGACATAACTTGGGAACCAATAGATATTTTATAGTGGTTTCCATACCTTCAACCTTTAGGAAAACACTGCTTTTGAAGAAGGAGGGCATGTTAAGGTCCTAACCTAACCTTCCTATTTTTTGTACTTAGTAGTTATATTGTACAAGGACATCTTCTTTGAATAAGGCCCATTAGATATTTATTAGGTAGTTACTTAATGTGAAAATGATCCTCTTTATTAAATAAGGCCCAATAGGTGGTTAGTACTCATTAATGACAGGGCCACAAGTACGTAGGTTTTTTTCTATTAAGAAGCTATTTATGGAGCTTGAAGGTTATGTAATGTGTTGTGATTATAATTGGATCTCTTTTCATAGGTGGTTTCCCCCTTGAAGAGGCCTATGAACATTGCTCACTATGTTGGATATATTTAATAGAATGGATATATTTTGTAGGTTTGATATTATTTTATCTTGTATTTGTTTTTATGCATTTAATTTCTTTGAATAATGTTCATGTTCTACTAATTTTTGTTGGTTAAACATGTTACATTTACAACTTAGTCTGCCTCTCTAGATCATTTTAAACCTCTTCACAATAATTTGATACAACACTCCCTTACAATCTCTACCAAAGAACCCCTTCCAATTTGCTATGTCTGATTTTATATAAGACTGGGATTTACTAGGGAGTTATCTACAAGATCAGGCATCCCAAACTCTTTAGCTTCCCCCAATTCTAGTAATTCCCTTCTATTTTTGACTTTTTCTTGCAATGATTTAATGCAAGGTTCTTTTATTTTGATTTATCTCTCTCATCTTCTATTTTTATTTCCTTTATTTTGTTTAAGTTTCAAATTCTTGCATTAGCAGCATGGCATAATGTGGAGGCATGGATGTTGGTTGATTTAGCATGGGGACCTTTATGCTATCAACCACATCTCCTATCTCATCATCCACATATCTAGCGATGAAATTTTCTTCTATCATCAAAATTATTTATTTTCTAACCACCTTGTATTAACCTAATCCATTAACTATTCAATGAAGTTATGTGGATCCAATTTTTATCACTAAGAGTTCTCACCTCAGAAAAGCTATGGAAAATATGTATAGTGGGTATATATATATATGTGTGTGTGTGTGTGTGTGTGTGTGTGTGTGTGTGTGTGTGTGTGTGTGTGTGTGTTTCCTTTGTAAAAAATATGATGAGAGTATGGATCATCTCTTTATGTCTTGTTCAAGACGTATTGGGATGGGGTTGGCACCCTTCTATGAAGGAGGGTGCATTATTCTATGAGTGGATGAGAATATTTGATGTTGGTCTAAGGATATTTCCTAGAGAAGTTTGAGCTCTTTTGTGTGGGATTTAACCCCAATTTTTGTACTTTGGAACCTTTGGAAGGAACAAAATTGAAGAATTTTTAGAAATCAAGCGAGATCTTTCTGAATTATCCTCAATCAAATACTTCAAAATGGGTAGGAGATAGTTTTAGTAAAAGATTGAAATGACACAGATTTAATCTTAAAAGGCCACAATGAGACCAATTATAAGGATTTGGGGATACTAATATAGATTAAATTTATCTCACATGACCATCAACATCAAAACTTCTGTCATGGTATAACCTCAGAGTATCCACTACTAAATATTACCTTTGATGATGCTTCACATGGTAAAGTAAGGACACAATGTGGGAATGTTTTTCTTCCAGTATATGGATGGAAACAAATATCTCATCAAAATTTCAAGTGATGGAGATGGGGCTAGTATTGGCTCTTAAGTTGAACTATTGTTTGTTGAGGGAGGAGGGAGACTCATTGATCATAATCCAACAATTAAATACGTTTTCCATGTATGAGTATCTTTGCTTGGACATGTATCAAATTTCCATACTAGATACAAGTTTATTAAAAATACAAAACATGTTGGTATGGTTTAAACATCCCCTATGATAGACATGGCTTTATAAAAAAATTTAATTAGGGTTTATGCATTACTCTTATTTATATTGTATAATTTGTGATAAATTTACAAGTACAATGACCAATGACCCTTCAAGTGTAGTATGAGGATATTCACAATGATTCATATTTTGTGATCCACAATTTAGATCAAATTTATCCCTATACAAATAATTATCAAATTTTCTATTAGACATTGCATCTCAATGTTGTTGATTTATCAAATTCAATGAGAAAATATTTTGATTCAAAAAATGATTGGTTGGAGATCACAAACCCCCATTTTTTCCCCTTTTCCATTTCTTTCTCTTGAATCTAGTCCAACTACCTTTCTGATTGGAGACTATTTAGTATTGAAATGCCTATTCTCAAGATTTTCTTTGTTGTATTCAACAGAGCCACATGAATTTAGAGCCTTTTCAAATCCAAATACTATGACTCATATCTCTTCTTCCCCTTCATATAAGTCTACTATTTCAATGAGACTAGTGGGAAGAGAGTTTCCCTAGAATGATGACCACATCTGTTTATTTGCTATACTCCTTTAGATATGGAACATAGTGTTTGCTAGAGCTCTTAGTGTAGGTTAATTTAATTTCTTACTTGGTTCTATCAATTGGTGGTCCATCTTTGAATCTGTCCACCAAGAGATCCATCTTACAAAGCATGACTAAAAATTTGTCAAAAATGTTGGTATTAGAGTGAGGGAGGATGCTATCATATCAACTCAGGGGCTTGCACCTTAGAGTCAACTTTCAAAGTTTTAAATATTTTGATGCAAGTAATGCCTTATAAATAATCTCCATCTCACAATTGTTATGCATGTGGGGTTATTCATAACACACCCAACAACAATGTTCACGCATACAATTTAAACCAAATATTACCACAAGTAAAAATATTGACATAATTAGCGTACCCCTTCACAGGTGGATAGGAATGTTGAAGTAATTGAAAGGAGGTTTTCATATTATTGTTTTTAATAAAATGATAAATCTATTTCAATTAAAATTATCTTATTTAAGAATCACTCCACTTTCTTGATGATGACCTCCTACCATGACTCTCCTTGAAAAATCAACGATATAAAACATATTATAAGCCAACTATACATATTGGTGTATATATTTATAGAAATTACAAATGATATGGATTTATGAAAAAAAAAACCTAGGACTGAGTGTTTAATGAAACATACAAACTATGTTTTATGGTGACCAAATTTTTGTTTTCCCTTTTTCTTTTGAAACACCCATAACATCATGGTATGGAACAAGAACAAGAGATAAACAAATTGCATTTGAATAGTTTTGTGTTATTGTCACATAGCATAATAATGTTCTTTAAAGATGTTATGAAAAATATTGTAAATAGACATCATCAAATCCATGAATCTTGCCAACAACGAAGAAACATGAAATGTCAAATCGAATAAATCACAAATCTTGTGGTATTAAAGTGATATGAAAACCATAGATAATGTGGGAATTAAATCCATAGTTTGAAGAAAGGAAGACTAGCACATTATGTTCATTGTTAGTTGATGCATGAGAATAAACTCCCCCAAAACATAATCCATTGTTAGTTGATGCAGTAGCATAAACCCCCTTAAAACATAATCCAATTTTTGAACCTTCCATAAGGCGAACATGGCCAAGAGGATGTGATTTTTCTCCATAATCATGTAAAATGATAGGGTTTGTTAGTTGTTGGTATGTAATTGTTGTGTTAAGCATGAATTTAGATATTTTAGGAGGATATTGTGGATCATATTTGAGATGATCCAATCCTTGTGTTCTTATGTATATGTAGCCTGTGAGCATGGGGAGAAAGGCTTGACACCATGTAAGAGCATGCCAAGAAGGCGGTTGGTCCATAGAGGCCATATTATGTATAATCAAGTTCGATATAATGAAATAGTATATTATTGGGTATTTGTGAGTTTCTTGTTTCTTTGTGAATTATTGTGTTAATCCCGTGCAGTTGAATCCATAAGGTTGAGAGAGTGTGAGAGTTACAGACTTGAAGACGAGAGGAAGTCATATTTTCATAGTGAGAGAGATCAACCATTGACATGAAATCGTTGATGTGAAATCCATGTGAGGGTGAGCATAATAAGTTATCTTGATTGTATAATGACTTAATAGAGGCCTACGTGAAATCTGATAGAATTAGACTCCAAGGAACCTGTCACCTTGGGAAAACTATGGATTGAAGAGGTGGATCATTATCACACCGAGATCTTGTCAAAGAGAAACTCATGCACCAATATAATTTTAGTTTTCTTTTATAGTGTAAGCATGGACTTGATATTGTTTTACAACTTTGAACAAGACTGCGAACTGGTGTATTTTGGGTTTTAAATGTGTGTATGAGAGATGGTGGCATCGAATCCAGATAGTGTATGTTGAGTCGACATAATAGTTGGTGTTGGACAAGCATTTTGGATAATTCTTGGGAATCACATGGGAACAGATCGCATGAAATTTTGTTGAAGGAATAGCGTGCGCACAAGGTAGTTGGAGCATGTTCGAGAATCAACATGCAAAAGGTAGAAAATAGTTAGGATTTTGGGACATTTTGTCCACATTGTAACGGGCTTAGCCCTATTGTAAAGCTATAAATTGTAATAGGTTTTTGGGTAGAAGGTGTGATTTTGGTGTGTGTGTGATTTGATGTGAGTTTAGTTAGTGATAGTGGAGTTCTTTGGAGGTAGTTGGATTTTGGAGAAGTATTGAGGAAACTTTTGAGGTATGACTGAGTAGTTAGGCTTGCACTGCAACAGAACAATTATGAAGATTTGAGTAATGGTTACTATTGCATATTTTTGTAAGCGCAGTGCGCAACTGTAAGGAGATTATAAATGACTAATATAAGAATTCAGTCATTGTGGACGTAGCCTAGTTGGGGTGAACCATGTTAAAACCTTGTGTCATGATGTGTTTGTGTGTTATGTTTATGATGATGATGAAATCTTAGTATTTTGAATGTCTTATTCATACATGTTATAATGTTGCACACTAAAGTAAATGGTAAATGAATGAATGTCAAGTAAAGTAATGTCGCACACAAGGTATATTGGATGAATATCAAAGGTTAAGTAATTGAGAGTGCGCACATAGTAGATGAATGGATAGTGCATAGTATGAGTATGTTGAATGCCTCACTTTCCCTCATCACTGCATAATCTTGGTTCCTGCAACCCCTCTAGATGCCTCAGGTGAGACTTCACTTGCTTTGCAGGTGATGCTGAAAGGGTCGGTGTCTAAGGGTTTTGTTGGTTTGTTAATGATTAACCTTAGGTCTACCCATCGCGTGCTAATAGGTGAGTGTTTGGGGCCTATTGGACATGTGTTTTGGATAATTCTTGGGAATCACACAAGAACGAATCACACAACATTTTTTTTAAGGAGAAACATGCATGCAAGACAACTGGAGCATGTTCAGGAATCAATGCACAAAAGGCAAAAAGTAGTTAGGATTTTGGGACATTTTTTCCACATTGTAATGGGCTTCGCCCTATTGTAAAGCTATAAAATGTAATAGGTTTTTGGGTAGAAGGTGTACTTTTGGTGTGTGTGGGATTTGATGTGAGTTCAGTTAGTGGCGGTGGATTTCTTTGGAGCTAGTTGAATTTTGGAGAAGTCTTGAGGAATATTTTGAGGTATGACTGAGGAGTTAGGCTTGCACTAAAACATAATGGCTAGGTAGGTTTGAGTAATGGTTATTAGTGCATATTTTTATAAGCATATTGCACAACTGTAAGGAGATTATAAATGACTAATATAAGAATCCAACCATTGTGGATGTAGCCCAGTTGGGGTGAACCACGTTAAAACCTTGTGTCGTGATGTGTTTGTGTGTTATGTTTATGATGATGATGAAAGCTTAGTTTTCTGAATGTGTTATTCATGCATGCTATTGTAAAGCTGCACACTAAAGTAACTGGTAAATGAATGAATGTCAAGTAAAGTAATGTCGCACACATGGAATATTGGATGAATATCAAAGGTTAAGTAATCAAGAATACACACATAGTAAATGAATGGATAGTGCATAGTATGAGTATGTTGAATGCGTCACTTCCCCCCATCACTGTAGAACCTTGCTTCCTGCAACCCCTGTAGATTCCTTGGGTGAGACTTCACTTTATTTGTATGTGATGCTAAAAGGGCCAGTGTCTAAGGGTTTTGTTGGTTTTTTAATGATTAACCTTGGTTTTTCCCGGCGTGTGCCAACAATTAGGCATGGAAAATCGACAGAAAACTGGATCATGTCTCAATTGACATTGTTCGGATGGGATCATTAATGAATAGGTAAATGGTGTTCACGGGTCCAACTATAGTTTTGAATCAAGAAAGTATAACGTGGAAATTTCTTGTTAAATGTTTCCAACTAAGAGGAGTGAGCCACTCGATTGGATCTAGAATACTCTATTGGATCCATAATTTATGTAGACAGATCGAGATCGAGACATGATATTATGAAAGTTCCCATGAAATTCCCAATTGAGATACAAACAAGGGACTCCCTTTATTTCAGGGTGTAATATCAATGTTAAATGAATATTAATTGTTGTCGTGGATGTGATCATTCCATTTTGTGCACCCATAACCCACAGGCTCGAGGTATGAAGATTCACTTCCTATCATTAGTGTTCCACTTTTGTTGCTCATTTTTTCCAAATGTGAGCATTTATAGTAAATGCATATGCACTAAGATGAGAGGAGGATAGGAAACAACAACATGAGGGTGCATGTAGATTAATAATTTTATATTTAAACAAAAATAAGTGCCAAAGATTTCCCTGAAACATCGACCTTGTTAGTTCTATGTTTTTATTATTTGCAGTTTCTACTCTGGAATTTATTTTTTATTTTTTACAAGTGTCCCCTTTTTTGGTTCTATGTTGTAGAGGATGCTAGGGAATTGAACAAGAAACCTATGGATGACATTAGGGTGTTAAAAAATAAATAGGAGAATTCCTAGATGTCACTTTCAAAGAAAAACAAGGAAATCTTATAGTAAAATGCCTTGACCCGAAACAGGGCTTGCATTTAGTCCTTGGAGAATCACTAAATAACACCTTAGATCCTTGATGGTTTTTTATTAACTCTAAATAAGTGCTACATACCCTAGTTTTGATCTATACACGAGTTTTTGGGTTGATAGCTTGTGGATTTCACAATGGGATGCATGAGCATCACCACTTAATAGGGACTTGAACAACACTTTTCTCTTGGATGCTCACATTGTTGTTTCCCTCATAATTGGCTACCAATTTAAAATAATGGTGAATTCATTGTTCCTCTAGTATTGATCATTGACACTCTTAATTGTTTACACTTGAGTGCTCACAATTTTTTTCTCTCACTATTGGTTACTCACAGTTTTACAAAAATATTATCTTGACTTGAACAATGCAAAGGATGTGGAAGTTGACTGAGCCTAAAATGAACATGTACCAATTATTTCAACCAAACCCATTAAATATACATTATCATTTTATTTTGGAAAAACTGAAGGGATGTTGATAGAGTTAGACATGCTAAGACATAATTGTGAGAGTCTACAAGGCCCTAAACATATAAAGCAAGAAAGAGGGTAAGCCGATTTCACCATATCACCAGGTTCAAAATTGTTCTCTACAAATTAAAAATCCATTTGATACATAGAAATTACCCCATCAACAAAGCACGGTCTGTTGAGCTCCACAAATTTGTCTCTCCCCATTTCTTTTTCCAATTTTTTATCATGTAAATCTTCTTTCTCACAACAATAGAAATTGTGACTCCAAAGGAATTGAACTCATGACATAATAATCCCAAAAATGTCTAAACAGAAAAATAAAAAGGAAGGGAAAGGAAGATAAAGTTGGTCATCCTTAGTTCATATCAATTTTGTTTGAGATAAATGCAACATATCTCCCTGTTATCTGTTTCAATTTCTAGTGGAATCTCCTACATGTACTAGTTCTAGACCCTTCTCCTCATCGCTACCCTTGGATCTCTCCTCTTATTTGTTTTTCTCCTTGTCTTTTTCTACACTGGGTCTTGGGGTGGGAGCAATAGAGGAAATCATGGTATTATTTCTATCATATTCGTCACCGTTGTTCTGGGAGCATGAGCCAAATGCCTCTTCCCCATTCTATATTCTCATGTAGCTACTTCTCCTTCTAAATCCCCAAAATGTAATGGTCATTGCTTGCATTTTTTGAAAATGGAAAAGAAATGGATATTAGTTGCAATTTTTGAAAATGGAATAGAGCTTCTTATGCTATATATATAGACAATGATATTAGAGAGAGAAATAAAGTGCGCAATGGAGGGAATCCTAAGAACTCAACGAAGTCGGGGTCTTGTAAAATGTTCAAAGAAGACCATCAGTAGGGGAAATTTGAGGTCTAAACTGGGTCTCTCAAGGAAAATAATACAATAATGGTTACAATTATAAAATAAGAGTTATGCATTTTCAAAGGGGAAGAAAAAAACTACTTTTTTTTATTATCATATTTTCTACTTACATCCTTATAAGTTTACTCAAATTTCAAGTGTAGGCTCTCGTTGGATGAAAAATTCAATTATACATCCAACGAGAGCCTACACTTGAAATTTGAGTAATCCTATAAGGAGATAAGTTGAAAATACAATTTTAAAAAAAAGTACTTTTCTTCCTTTCCCTCCAAAAATATTTACCCTTATGGTTGAAATCAACATCTTGAATCCTATTGGTTCTTTTAAATTTGATTTTGATAGTACATTTTACTTTTGAGGTCCATTTTCACCTCAAAATTCCCCTAATGGTCCTACCTTGAGTCAAAATTAGCATGGAAGAGAGAAGTAATCATAACCAAAAGGGAGAAATATAATTTGAGAAATATAATTTTCATGTGCATAGTGCACCGCAACTTTAATGAGAAAGCATGTGATTCATTTATATGGGCCTTCGATGGAGAATTCAACAATTTGTTCAGTATATTATAATATATACTTCACTGCAATTGTAAACTAATTTGGTCTGATTGATAATAATACCACTTAGTGTTTGTATTTCAATGGACTGATCTTGAGTTCCAAAAAGAACTCTAGTTGAATCTATAAGGTCGTAGTCAAGGGGGTTTTAGTGTGCATCTTGGGGGACATGGTAGGGTTTCTATATTGGAGGAGAAGAATGGCATGGATAGAGAAGAAGAATGTTTTGGCCGAATTGGAGGTCTCTAAGCCATGACCATGAACTCTAATAGTACGTTGGTTCTGCTTAGGATCAAGGATATCATGGCAGACATAAATCTTTTTTTGAGGGAAAACATCTTTGGAACCAACCATTTTGGGAATGTTTACAAGGGTGTTTTGGCATCTGGATCACTTGTTTCCATGAGGATATTCACGAATTGTTCTTCAAATTTGTGCATGAGGTTAATGTGATTTCCAATATATGACACTATAATTTGGTAGCACTAAGAGGATACATAATTGGTGGCAATGACAATCATGGTGACTTTGGAAGAGGATAGAAAGTGGCAGCAATGGTGGAAACTTTGGAGGAGGATAGATGGCGAAGTTGGTTTAGTGAAAAAAATATTACCATGTTGATGATCCAAGTGGATATTGGTGGCCACCCACCTATTCCAACTAGCTCCTCTTATCCGTTTTTAGTTCAACACGTTCTTTTGTACTTCTTTGTAATTGTGGGTTCTACACTTTTGGGGCTGTCTGAATCCCTACACATATTCTAGGTGGATATTGGTGGCCTCTCACCTAATCCAATTGGCTTATTTTGTATGTTTTCATGTCAACACATCTTGTTGTACTTCCAGGGCCGTTTTGGAGCCCTAAACTGTGTTTTTTTTTTGGCTCGCCATAGTCAAATTGTAGACTAAGTCAAAGTTTGACAATGTAATGTGTAGCTCTCTGAAATAACTTTCCAATGGGATATCACACGCCTAAAACAGAGGTCGTATGAAAAAGTTACGACCCTAGGAAGTTGAGGTATCAACTTACCCATAGGGGCCCACATGACTTTTGGCATTTCACCTCCTAGGGTTAGGCTTTTGGATGTCTAGGGTTTTGGCATTCATGAGTAATATCAAAAATGACTCCGGAGCCTCATTGTAATCATTCTTCTTAGATGAATGCGCGTAGCAGCCACATCTCTTCTCAGAGATAGCTACCACCATTCGAGCAAGTGTTTCAGTTCTACAGTTTTACAGTTTCAGCCTATTTCATTTATTCAATAGAAGATATTGTTCACTGGATATCTGTGTTGTTCTTCATATCTATGTGTTTGTTGTATTCAGTATGTTAATCAGATTGTTCCGCTCCTAAATATGGATCAACTGAGGAGGAAATTGTGTTAGGAGGAGAGACTACAACCAACCTAGATCCATCTTAAATGATAAAATAAATTACACCTTGAGATATTTGATCCCTTTTAGTGCTTGATAGATACAAGGTTAACATAGACCTACGTTGTTGTTTACATCAAATGAAAATTTTATTGCCATGATTTTCTTTTTATTATTAATGTTTAATAGTGAGAAAATAAGCATGCTCTATAAATTTCGCCCATCAATATTAATTATTTAATTTAATGAAGCAAATTTAATAATTTCTACTTAAAATTGATTCTATTTTTCTAAAAATTCTCAACATTTAAAAAGAAAATTTTGAAAAAACAATAACCAATTATTCGTGACTTGCCAATTATTCTTTATTTCTCATTAGATAATTAACATCCCCAATGTGAAAACTATTACATAATACCTTGCATATACATAGTAACATAAATATGATTGTTATTATAGTATTTTCATTGCCATATACCATATCCTATTATATCTACCATCACTTACCCTATAGCACTAACACAAAATTATCAATAATATGTACCTTGTTCTAAAACAAACTTGTCTAATCCATTCACTCAAATCCCTCACTTGTTCGCTTGCTCTAAGTCATCATGAAAGTGTGTTTGAATCATTGCATCTATAGGTAGCTGATGAATATTTTGTGTTAATCTCAATTAATGACATTCTAAATCATATTTTCTTGGCATTTGATTTGCACTTTTTTCCTTCCACTTTTTTGCTTCTTTGATTTTTTGAATGACATTTATTAAAAACCACATTTCTTAACACTATCATATGTGTAGAAATAATCACCATTGACAACTATGAAATTTGGATAGTAGAGGTAAAATGGAGGTGTTAGTTGGTCTTCCTTATTCTTATGATTTTTTAGTCGTTGCACCATTAATATCAATTCATCAATATCCAATCAAAATATATCTTTAGGTATAAGGTCCATAGGATATGACAAGTCATTGTCCTTTTTCATATTTACATATGAATTTTGTATTCTCTAGTAAGAATTTGCTAGGATGGACGATTTTAGTCCCACAAAAGGGTTTAAACTCAATCTAATGTATTTTGCTTGCAAGGTTTAAACATTTTCATAAGGTTTAATGTTTTGTATTTGAATCTCGACAAACATGAGTTCTTTAGGTGCAAAGGGAAGTTGTAGGAAGGTTGAGTCTTGAAAGTCCATGTGAAGGTCATAAAAGGTCAGTTTGCAATTTTCATTGAGGTGGTGTTCTAGTGTACCTCATTGGTATTCTCGAATATCTTGTAGACAAGGTTTTGGAGCCCATTGGTAATGTTGCTCCAGAGAACAAGAAGAATCAGTTGTAGAGATTAGAGGGCACATTTTCACTAAGAAAGGTGGAGGTAACACTTGCTATTGTATGATAACCTAAATGCAAGAGACATGAACGAAGATGATAACTTGTCGCTACTAACATTTTTGGGATAAAACATTCCTTATTGACAAACATGGAAGTCTATATTATTGTCAGAAGATACAAAAATAACACAAGTGACAAATTTGAAAAAGAACAACTAGTGAAATTGGTATATCATAACAAATATTAACAAAGAACTCAATAAGATACCATCACACTAAGGAGGAAGAAAAATAACATAATAAGAGGACACAAGTACAAGGCACTGAAAATGATTTCCAAAATCAAACATATTGAACAACCAATCTTTGGGAGAAAGCTTTTCCTTAAAATCCTCACATAAAATATGTCAAAGTAAAAACAAGGTACAACCAAAATATGCCAAAGTAAAATCGAGGTACAACCAAAAAGATGTATTCAATATATTATGTTATAAATGGGGTACCTAAATTTTATAATTTATGATAGTGACGATATAATATGAGTTCAGTAAGTACCCACCCATGGCATGCAACACCTATCCATTGCTTGAAATCATTTCAAATTTTGTGCACTACTCTCCAATTATTTGAAATCATCTTCTCCACTCCACTCTCCTAGTACTCTCACAACATCTGTAACTCCCATGCGTGTGCACTTTCATCTGGGCTCACATGCTATCTAACTCCCACCAAGGAGGGCCTCCATGATTGTGTACTCCGAGGAAGGAGGTCCTCCATGATTCTCACCTTTTCAATGATCATCAAAGGCTGGTTTTGCTTGTTACAACCAAGACAAAAAAATACATAAAATTGAGTGCAAACATAATTACATGGTCCACGTTTTTAAATTCAGCATTACATTTTGGGTGTTAGCATTAATTGTAATATCGTGTGCTCACTTCAATTGATAAAGTACTCCAGAGTAGTTTTCATTTGATTCATTTTCGTAAATTTAAATAAAAAAATAATTTATATACTTTAAAAAAGTTAGTGTAGATACGATAATAATTGAGATATTTTTTTTTTAAAAGATAATAGGTTGCAATCTCAGTTTAATATTCTATGGTTAAGTGTTGTAAAGATTATAAATCTTTAATCAATTATTATTTTTTTTATAAAATAAATCTCCATAACATAACATTGAAAGGAGATGTATTAAATAAAACATATGTTTATATAGGTCTGAGATTAATATTAATTTTTAAAATTAGAATGTTGTATGTTAAATTATTTATGGAAATTATAATAATTATGTAAAAGAAAGATAAAATTAATGAATTTTAAGTGTCAACAACTTAAAAATTCATGAGCATGCCGTTTTCCTTATGTCATTGAAGTTAAGATCATCACACATAATTAATAAACTTAGTAGTTACAAAAGTTAACCTATTACTATACACAGTGAGCTTTTGTGCTTAAATAGAAATATAAACTCAAGTAATCATCCACATATCAGATTGTTATTAATTTTTTAACACTTTGACATGATTAGACAATGACTCATTACATTTGATAATGTAACTTTGTTCATAACCATATAAATAACAACCATACAATTATTTCCTCCTATTGTGAAACAAGATGGTATAATATTCATTTAGCTTTAGTTGTATTCTATATTATTAATATTCATTGTGACTTAGTATATAATCACTTATTTCAAACTAAAATTATTCATTTTCCAAAATCTAATTTGATAAACTGAAATATATGGAAGGAAAAAGAAAAACTATAGATTATTGGAATTGTTAATAAACTAAAAATTTAATAACGGAAGAAATACATTATTTGTTTCTTGATAATTTTTCATAACCATGGTGATAATTTACAAAGAGTCTGGACCAAAACCTGCCTTAATGTATATAGTTACCATGTCCAATAATTTGCAATCAAAACATATAATTACTATGACCATGAATTTACAATCAAAACACTTGCAATGTAATTAATGCTTTAAAAATGACCAAAACTTCTGAAAAATTATGTTAAAGAGATCACAACCTCTAAGAAAGGAGAAAAGTCAACGATGAAACTTCTTTCCACAACCATTTATACTTCTAAATTTTGATTACCTTCTTATTAACTATCAACATTAAGTAGTTGAATTTTATTTACATGATTATGTAAAACAAATTATTTTTAAGTAATCAAATTTTGTTTACACAATTATGTTGTTTTACATTGAAATCTTAAAATTACATCAGTTAAAACTAGAACAATGAACCTCCCTATTATAAGCTTTTTCCGGGCAATGGGAAAAATGTGAAGGGGTGAGATCATGAGATGTAATGATAATTGATTTGAAAGGAGTGAGATCATGAGAAGTAATGATAATTTATTTGAAAGTAGATTGTACATTTAACTTTTAATTTTGAAAGTAAATCGTACATTTAACTTTTAATTTTAAAAGAGAAATGGAAATTTCTTCTGACAATAAAGAAATATATGTTAACATGATTCCAGAGCGGTCGGCTTGTACATGCCTGCATAAGGGCCCACACCATCATTTCAGAAAAGATTCCAACACAATGATTTCATATAATAAAAGAAGGCAGACCTACCATTCTGATCCACGGGTTTACAGTGTACACCTCCACGTTTACGTCCTTTCATCGATCATTAGTTTTGTTTGATTTTTTGGAGTTTTTATGTGTATATTTTTGATCAATTTTTATTGAAATCTGGTTAAAAATTATTAGAACTTTATATTTGAGTGATTGAGTTTGTATAATTTTAATGTTTCTAGAGATTTTCAGGATGCTGAATTCATTTATGCATTTAAAAATATAATTTAAACTAAAAAAAATATGATTTCACCAAAATCTATTTTACTTAATTCAAATTCAAAAAATCAAAAAATCAAATGTTTAGACAAAACCTTATGTAAATTAATCATCACTTTCCTCATTCATTTTGCTCCAAAAAATCCTTCATAAAAAACGGTTATTTACTTGCAGAAACCAAAGAAGCTTGCTCCTTTCACATTATCCTCTGCGGTCATGGGGTTTTCAGTATTATTTCTTTGAATGAATCTGAACTAAGTTGCTCTATGTAAAACGATCTCAATACATAAATATTTCTATTTATGCCGACTCATTCGATTCTCGTTTAAGTCCTAAGTAGTGAGCATTTATACCTCTTTTTAAAGTACATCAACATTAAATAAATTATTTTGCTGTCACTCATTTTTTTTGTTGCTTTCAACAGTGGCAACTCATCGATGTAGGGAGAGATAAGATACTTGATATGGGAGAAAAATCTGATAATTTAATTTTAGCCCTTCAGGAAAGTCATATTTTTTATTTGTCTCATGCTTTGAGGAATGATGACAGATGTACCTATTGGCTTTGTGGTTAAATAGTCATGAAATTGGTTTATCTAGTATCTTAGCTATTGAATGGGACAGATACAGATTGGTTTTAATAGATTCGGGGATTTTCCTTCAAGACAGGGAGGATTCTTTAATGTGGACCGGGGATAGATTGGGGGTTCCAAGTGTTAAAATTTCTACAAGGCTATATTATCAACAAAGAATCAGAGCTCAATAGGTGGATGGGAAAGATCTATCTGGCATTGAAATTTGCAATTAAAAATCAAAACTTTTTTATGGTTGGCCATTAAAGGGAAAATATTAACTTGGGATATCCTTCAGTCCAGAGGAAGAGAAGGACCGGGCATTTGCTACTTGTGCAAAACAGAATCAGAATCAATAGATCATATTTTTATTCATTGTTCTTTCTCCAAAGCAGTGTGGGAAAAGATTATTTCAGCAGGGGAATCAATAGAGAATTGTATACAAGAATGGATTGGAAATAAATCTGTACCTACTGTCTTGGCAGCCCAGGTGTGTTGGAATATTTGGCTAGAGAGGAATCAGGCTATCTTTGATGGCAGCAGGCCCAAAGTCTAGAAGGTTTACTACAAAACTTTATCACAAACTAGTAGCATCGAGGGAGTTAAAAAAGACAAATTACCAAAAAGTCTGTTCTTAAATATACAAAATAACACTACTATTGCATATTTTGATGGGGCAACGCATCAGAGTGGGGATTACTGTGGAGCGGGCAGTGTACTAAAATTGCCAGATCACTTATGCATTAGATGGACCTTTAATGGTGGTTAAGGCACTAATACCAAAGCCGAATTACTTGGGGCTTGGGCAACGATAAGATTGGCATTACATCTTTCCATCAGTAGATTACATTTAGTGGGGGATTCTAATGTGGTGATTGCTTGGCTGAAAAACATTGGTAGTCTCAAAGTCTGTGCAATTGAAGGTTGGAAATCAAGAATCAAGGAGATGGTGAAAGACTTTGAATATATTTGTTATGACCATATCCATAGAGAATTTAACACATAAGCTGATTACTTATCCAAACAAACATCAAGTGAGCCGAAAGGAGGCATCCAATATTACACTTGGGTTAACAACAAAGAGGGGATGAAACATATTATCAACATCTACTAGTTTACTTGTCTTATCCTATTTGTTCCCAGGTCCTCGGCGGGGATATGTGAGCTTTGTATTTGGGTAAGGCTTTGTCAGTTTATTAGTAGTATTCTTTTTGTTTTTCAGATTGATAGTAGAGGGAACTATCATCTTTTTGTATTTTCTAATGGGCCAAGCTGTGGGTCTTTAGTATTACTACTTTGTATTTTGATTGTTACTTTTCTTGTGTATGGAAAGTAACACTCGTATTCTGTGGAGAAGGAATGTTTTAGTTGCATTTTGGATTGTGAGAATCCCTGTGAAGACAGAGTGGTAAAACTTTTATATTTACTTGATATAAATGATATAATTTTTCTATTGGAAAAAAAATAGATGTAGCATAAAACTCACTCGATACTTCCCCACTTAGTGGATGATACGAGGTGCTAAACCGTAACCCCAGGGATAGGCTAGAACCGATGACCTCTCCCCTGAACGAGAGAGTATATGCACGTCACTCACATATGTTTAGTTGTTCTAGGGTTTTGTGGAAACATATCTATTTACTTGGAGCTTAAAACACACATAAGTATTTATTAAAATGTAGTTACTAATGTTGTGTATGGATGAATTACATGACAAAGTTCAGAACCTTATGAAAATTAAAGTACTTCAATAAAAAAAAATTGGAAGATATGGTAAATTTAGTATACTATAAATTTGTATAAATAAAAAGTGAAGGGCATCCATAATAAATGTTCATCATAGGTGTTAGGATGGGTGAATATAGATAAGCGTGAGACAGTGTTATTTATTGATATGATACATCTATACATACATTGATGTGACCTTTGGAATTGACTTTTAAGAGGTTTCTTGAACTCTCGATGACCGTTCCTATAACTTGATTGCACATTCTGTCAAGTTAGTAACCTTAACGGATTAT
>ML785675.1:76511-150521 GCA_009831015.1 Picea engelmannii | reverse complement strand
CCCCCCCCCCTTAATATGAAGGGGTCTAAGTGAGTCCAAAAAGAGAGATGAAATATGAAAGTGTGCAACTGTTGATCGTTGAGTGTGTTCTATGAATCTGGTGGTTTTGGGATGACCAAAAACAAAAGGCTAGCAAAAACAGATGTCTTCTATTAAACAATGATGGTGGTTTAAGGTAGACCACAAACCCTGGAACTTGGCTCTAAGGCTCAATGGTTCCAGGAAAATTTCCTAATTTAGCAAGAAACTGAAGCTGATGTTTTCTGCTAATTGGAAGTGCTCTTGATTGTTGATTTAAAGATGACCATAAATTGTTCTTTAGCATAAGCTGAAAATTTTCTAATAAATGGAGGTTTAAGGAAAACCATAAACCGTTGTCTCACAAAAGTTGTAAGTCTTCCACTAAATGGTGGTTTAAGGAAAACAACAAACCAATCTGGTGGTTTTTGGTGACCACAAACCAAATCACACTCACTTATCATGTGTCTTTGTTACTGCTCGATTGATGGGACTTCGAAACTTGAAGCTTGACTGTCAATCACTAATGTCACTCCCCCTTATCAGGGACAAGCTGAGAAGATACAAATATTTCCACTACAAGATGTGTCAATACTTGAGAATGAATTCATCGATATGAAAAATATATAGTCTTGACTACTGATGACCATTGTCAAGAAGTCATCCACCCATAGTGGTTCTGTACTCTTGTAGGTTTCTTGCATTTAGAACATCTTTTTGAATGATGATTATGATTTCCACAATGCTCACAAGGATGAAGATTGAAGAACTAATCTTCCATGTGGCCAACTCGCTGACAATGTTGGCATTTCATAATATGCTCTTGAACTGGAGCAAGTGAGTATGAACCTTCTTGAATCAATCTAGCACTCTAGAACTGGATCAGTTTGGTATGAAAGGTCACTTCATTTTTCATATATGATACCTATTATGTGCTTATTGTTTATGATTTCTTTCCAAGGTCTAATGATTGGCTTGGAAAGAGGAAGATGAACTTCATCTGTACTTGAATTTGAAGTTGGCTCACTGAGTTTCTCCTACATTGATTGTTGATTTGGATCATCATCATCATCATCATCTTCAAAAATAGGGTTTTTATGAACAAGGACTAGTTCAGAATGTCGAAGATTCTTTCATTCAACTTCATCATAAAGAAGTTTAGTTTGAGTTTGAATCAGTTTTATTTTGGCTTGCGAAACTTGCAAACAAGTTAGAACAGATTGCATACTTTCTTTGTCAATTGTGACCATATTGTCAACATAAGAGAGTGTTAGAGTGTTCATTAACTCTAATAGTTCATCAATTCAAGCCATGTCTTAGACCTCACAAGGTTTCTTTCAATTGCACCCTTTTATCAAATCTTAATTTTAGAGTTAAATTTGTCACAATGGGTTCAACTTTGTATGGATTTGGTAAACAAGAGAGGAGGTGACTCCCAAGGCCGCTTACATGGACTGTGTTGAAGGAATTCATGCCACTTCTATTAGAGAGACCCAAATTTTAAAAATGTTGTCTGAGAGCGCTTACAATGTCATCAAGTTGCGAGATGTGGAATGTTGTAAGAATAGACAAAATATGAAGTCAAATATCTATTTATTTATCAACATTGGTCAAACCATTCATGTGTTATTACTATAATGCTCGCAGTTTGAAGAGTTAGTACATGGTCACGGGTTCAGTTCCCATAAGAAGCTCAAACGTCCCAATGTTTTCGAAGTCCTCACCCTAAGGATGAGTGTTGGGCCTATGTAGGTCTGGTTATACTATATTTAAAGAAAAGTCTTGGAGCTTCAAACAATTCGTGCAAATTTCACAGGGATTCTATCTATCTGCAAAGCAGTCTCTAGATTTTTCCGTTAGGATGGATCCAAGAGTGGGAAGTGTAATAAATGCTTGAAATTTGTCTTATAGGTATTAACGACGTCGGATGCCAAGATATGGAAGGGCACACTCTAACATCGATAACATTCCAAAACACCTTCTGACTTGAACATTATTACCACTTTAAACTTTGGCACTTAGAGATGACCGACGAGATGGAGGAGTGATCCCTCGCAAAATCCCAACCAACAATCGAATTCTGGAATTGGAAACTATAGTATTTGTTGTTGTTCCTCTACTGGGATTGAATGAAACGCCATTTTTATGGCCAAAGGGATATTTTCTTTCCAAAACATAGGCCTTACAACAATGTGAAGTCATGGAAGGAACCTTCAGAGTATCCCTCAACAATCAGGGTAAGACCATAACCAACGAAAATTGTGCCTTGGGATTTCTAGATCACAACACCTCTGGAAAATTCACTCTATTCATCGTCTTTATCCCATTTTCCTCTTCCCCCAAGGGCACCACGTTCTGGAGCGCTAACTGAAACAAACCTATCAGAGAGAAGGCCACAATCCCTAAGGTCGGATGGCCTAAGTGCACATGGAGAAATCCATAAGAGCCTTATTTGACCTCCTCATTGCACCTCTCTTTTCAACAACCCCAAGCTAGATACACAGACCAACAAATGATTATGTTCTACACAATAACAAATAGACATTCCTGGTTTGAATCTAGAAGTGTGATTGTATCGAATGCTTTGAGAATCACTAGATTTGAGACCTCCAAATAGGTGGAAGGGGCACTTGATCAGTAACTTAGCAGGAGTGTTTGACCTAGATTCCTTAGAAACAATTTCGGATATTAGGATAAATGGAACAAATCAGTTGGAATGCATGAATAGAAAGAGTAATGCACATGTAAGAAGATGGTTTATCTCATGTAGAAGAGAGCACTGGAAACCCTATTGCATAGAGACAGTGACTTCACGCATCATGAGAAGAGTCCAAACATGTTAGGTGTGTTATATTCTTTGCACGACTAGATCTAGTGTCTACGTTGTGCTAGGTGCATGGGGGGTTTACAGGGGGTATCGCTAGCCCCCATGTCTAGGGTATTCATAGGGGGTGAGATCCGCCTTGCATGGGGGTTCAAGGGAAACACCCCTAAAAAAAAAAATTGGAATTTTTTGTGTCAGTTTTTTTGTGGTTTTTCGGCACATGGTTTTTGCCGATGGTTTTCTAATTTTGGTTAAGGAATTAGGGTTGTTGACTAATCTGGGTCAATGTATTAGGGATTTTGGATTCAGCCGAATCCTATATATGTATTGTATTGTAAGAAATGAATATGTGAAGAATAGAATATTAGAGGTGTGGATCTAAATATGTTGTTGGTTTTCCCGGTTTGGGTTTCGAGGGTAAAATGTTTGTGAAATGTGTGTGTGATCCAGGTGGATTTGAGAATGATAAAAACATTATAGTCTCAAATGGTGATGGAAATGAATCCATTGCATAGATATCGATGAGATATTTCCAACGCAACTTGAAAAGACTCAAACAGACGTCGTATGAGAAAGATACGGTCTTCTAAAGTTTTGGAAAATAGTGAATTGAACCTCCGACCTATATGGAAACAACCAATGACTTCAACCATGAGATCAAACCAGTCAGCATACCATGCCACTAGTAAAAGGTTGTTGTTCATATTCTATTTAAAGAGCATTGTAGTAACAATATGCCAAAGTGGGGGAGGTCTACAGGTTCGACCCCGCAAACTTCTCCCGCATATTCCAAGTATTTTGACCATCGCGCCAATGGTTTATGTTGGTTAAAACCACCAACGATTATGTATGAAAGTTTTTAAATGTGCCAAACTAGGAATATATCTCGTTAGGTGGGGCTCGACCCCCCGACCTTTGATATATTAAGCCAAGTGCCTGACCATTGCACAATGGTATGGCTTTGTGCTATAACTTTGAGTCGAGTTCTATTGTATGAGAGTGCTCCTGTGCCAAAGAGATAAGAGCCGAATCCTTTTTCTATGCTATAATTTAGTGTTGTTGGGAATATATGGGAATCATAGGGTGTTTACAATTAAAAGTATCAGTTTTCTGAGGAGGAGTTGATGGTGAAAGTTACACATGAGGTTGCACAGCAGAATAGAAATCAGTCCCAGGGTGGGTCGATCTACAGAACTACAAACCAATCTAGTGGTTTTGGGTGACCACAAACCAAATCACACTCACTTTTCATGTTTTTTTGTTACTTCTCAATTGATGGGACTTCAAAACTTGAAGTTTGACTATCGATCACTGATGTTATCCCCCCCTATTAGGGACAAGATGATAAGATGCAAATATTTTCACTACAAGATGTGTCAATACTTGAGAATGAATTCATCAATATGACTAATATATATTCTTGACTGTTGATGACCATTGTCAAGAAGTCATCCACCCTTAGTGGTTCTTTACTCTTTTAGGTTTCTTGCATTTAGAACATCTTTCTGAAGGATGATTATGATTTCCACAATGCTCACAAGGATGAAGATCGAAGAAGTGATCTTCCATGTGGCCAATTCACTGACAATATTGGCATTTCTTAATATTCTCTTGAATTGGAGAAAGTGAGTATGAACCTTCTTGAAGAAATATAGCACTATAGAACTGGATCGTTTTGGTATGAAAAATCACTTCATTTTTCATATCTGATACCTATTCTGTGCTTATTGTTTCTGATTTCATTCCAGGGCCTAATTATTGGTTTGGAAAGAGGAAGATGAAATTCATCTGTACTTGAATTTGAAGTTGGCTCACCGAGTTTCTCCTACATTGGTTGTTGATTTGTATCATCATCTTCAAAAATAGGGTTGTTATGAACAAGGACTAGCTCAGAATGTCGAAGATTCTTTCGTTCAAGTTCATCATAAAGAAGTTGAGTTTGAGTTTGAATTAGTTTTATTTTGGCTTCCGAAACTTGCAAAAAAGTTAGAACATATTGTGTACTTTCTTTGTCAGTTGTGATCATATTTTCAACATAAGAGAGTATTAGAGTGTTCAATAACTCTAATAGTTCCATCAATTCAAGCCATGTCTTAGACCTCACGAGGTTTCTTGCAATTTCACCCTTTTATCAAATCTTAATTCTACAGTTAAATTTGTCACATTGGGTTCAACTTTGTATGGCTTTGGTCAAAAAGAGAGGAGATGACTCTCAAGGTCGCTTACATGGACTGTGTTGAATGAATTCATGCCACTTCTATTAGAGAGACCCAAATTTTAAAAATGTTGTCTGAGAGCGCCTACAATGTCATTAAGTTGCAATATGTGGAACGTTGTAAGAATAGACAAAATATAGTATTTGACAATATGAAGTTGAATATCTATTTATTTATCAACATTGGTCAAACCATTCATGTGCTATTACTATAATGCTCACAGTTTGAAGATATGGTACATGGTCGTGGGTTCTATTCCCATAAGAAGCTCAAACGTCCTAGTGTTGTCGAAGTCCTCACCCTAGGGATGAGTGTTGGGCCTATACATGTATGGTTATACAATATTTTAAAGAAAAATATTGGAGCCTAGAACAATTTGCACAAATTTCACATGGATTCTATCTATTCGCAAAGCAGTCTCTGGATTGTTCTATTAGGATGGATCAGAGAGTGGGAAGTGTAATAAATGCTTAAAATTTGTCTTATAGGTATTAACAACGACGTATAGCAAGCTATGGAAGGGAACACACTAACATCGATAACATTCCAAAACACCCTCTGACTTGAACATTATGACCACTTTAAACTTTGGCACTTAGAGATTACCAACGATATCAAGGGGGATCCCTCGCAAAATCCCAACCAATGATCAAATTCTGGAATTGACAACTATAGTATTTTTTGTTGTTCCTCTAATGGCAGTGAATGCAACACCATTTTTATGGACAAAGGGATATGTTATTTCCAAAACGTAGGGCTTACAACAACGTGAAGTCATGGAAGGAACCTTCAGAGTATCCCTCGATAGCCAGGGTAAGACCATAGCTAGTGGAAATTGTGCCTTGGGATTTCTAGATAACAACGCCTTTGGAAAATTCACTCTATTCATCGTCTTTATCCCATTTTCCTCTTCCCCCAAGGGCACCACGCTTTGGACATATAAAGGAAACATACCTATCAGAGAGAAGTCCACAATCCCTAAGAAGGTCGGATGGCCTAAGTGCACATGGAGGAATCCATAATAGGCTTCTTTGACCTCCTCATTGCACCTCTCTTTTCAACAACCCCACACTAGATACACAGACCAACAAATGATTATGTTCTACACAATAATAAATATACATTCTTGGTTTGAATCTAGAAGTGCGATTGTATTGAATGCTTTAAGAATCATTAGATTTGAGACCTCCAAATAGGTGGAAGGGGTGCTTGATCGATAGCTTAGCAAGAGTGTTTGATCTAGATGCCTTGGAAACAATTTAGGAGCTTAGGATAAATGGAACAAATCAGTTGGAATGCACAAATCGATAGAGTAATGCACATGGAAGAAGATGGTTTATCTCGTGTAGAAGAGAGAACTGGAAAACCTATTGCATAGAGATAGTGACTTCACGCAACATGAGAAGAGTGCAAATGTGTTAGGTGTGTTATATTCTTTGCATGACTAGATCTAGTGTCTACGTTGCGCTAGGCACATCAAAGGGTTTAGGGGGGGGGGAGGGCGCTAGCCCCCATGTCTGCGGGGTTCATAGGGGAAGAGATCCCCCTTGTGCGGTAGTTCAAGGGCAACACCTCCCCCCAAAAAAATTGGCAATTTTTGCGTCATCCTTTTGGCAGTTTTTCGGCACGTGGTTTTAGCTGATGGTTTTCTAATTCTGGTTAAGGAATTAGGGTTGTTGACTAATCCGGGTCAATGGATTAAGGATTTTGGATGCCACATAATCCTATATATGTATTGTATTGTAAGAAATGAAGATATTAAGAATAAAATATTAGAGGTGTGGCTCTAAATAGGTTGTTGGTTTTCCCGGTTTGAGTTTCTAGGGTAAAATATCTCTGTAATGTGTGTGTGTGTGTGTGATCCAGGTGGATCTAAGAATGCTAAAAAATTGATAGTCTCAAATGGTGATGGAAATGAATCCATTGCATAGATATTGACGAGATATTTTCAACACAAATTGGAAAGACTCAAACATACATCATATGAGAAAGATATCGTCTTCTAAAGTTTTTGAAAAATAGTGAATTGAACCACGAGCTCGAACTAGCCAGGCTACCATGCCACTTGTAATTTTTTTTTTTCATATTCTATTTAAAGAGCATTGTAGTAACAATATTCCAAAGGGGGGTACGCCTGCAGGTTCAACCCCGCAAAATTCTCCCACATATTCCAAGTATTTTAACCATTGCGCCAATGTGTTATGTTGGTTAAACCTGCCAACAATTATGTATTGAAGGTTGTAAACGTGTCAAACCTGGAATATAGTGGGTCGGGTGGGGTTCGACCCCCCGGCCTTTGCAATATTAACCCAAGCACCCGACCATTGCACAATGGTATGGGTTCATGATAGAAATCTGAGTTGAGTTCTATTGTATGAGAGTGGTCATGTGCCAAGGAGCTCATAGTTGAGTCCTTTTTGTATGCTATAATTCAATGTTGTTGGGAATCTATGGGAGTCATAGGGTGTTTACAGTAAAAAGTATTAGTTTTATGAGGAGGGTTTGATGGTGACAGTTACACCCGAGGTTGTGTAGCATAATAGAAAGTTAGTCCCAGGGTGGGTTGATATGTAATGTAGTGCCATTGAGTATCTATGGAACTATAGAGTGTTTACATTCAAAATTTTCATTTTTCCGAGGCAAAGATGATAGTGACATCCACACTTGAGTTATTTGTATAATATCATATGATCCTTATTGATAGAGCCTTGTAAGTCTCAGGATGGGACAATGAGCCACATTTTGCGAGACCTCTTTGAGAAGGAGGATAACCACTTTATGTGAGAGCCTTTTTCCCTTGTAGACCAGTCCCAGGTTGGGAGAATGAAGTCTTTGCAAAGAAGAATTAATGGAGCGGTTTGTGGATTAAGCGAGCCTGAAGACATAGCCAAAATATTTGGTGAACTCCATTAACAATTTGTGTAATGTGTCATTTGACTTGTTGTTGTTCTTACTTCACTTCATTTCAACATTTTAACTCTACAATTTAATTGTGCAAATTAATGAAGTTTGGTTAAGTAAGTGGATTCACATGATAGATGCAAATAGTTAGCGATGGTCATAATTCCTTAATAAGGTTGGATGTTAATGTGTTCTTATGAGTTAAATTGACATATAAGGATTTTTTGAATCAATGTGCCATTGTATATTTTCTGTTTTTATTGAGAATCTATTTGTGGTAATTTACTGTACAAGGTTAAAATCTACATTTGGTATCAGAGAAATTATTGTCTTCAAGAGGATGCCTTTGTGGTCATGGGTTTTGGCTTAGGTTTGTGGTAAAACTTGTCACAGTGGGATATCTACGGTATCAATTCTTCAAGTGAAATGAAATGGAGAGCAGTTCGAAAATAGAGATCAGTAAATTTAATGGGAAAATTTTCGAGCTGTGGAAGCTCAATATAAAAGATCTATTGGTGGAAAACGATCAGTGGATCATTGTGGATCTAGGTACTGCACCTATAGGAACATCATCAAAAGACTAGGAAAAGCTGGATGGAAGGTGAAGATCACAATCTGGTTGTGTCTCTTTGATTCCGTATTATTGAATGTATCAAGGGAAGCTATAGCCAATGAATTATATGATAAGTTAGGGGATTTTCATCAATCAAATTCCGTGGTAAAAAAATTGTTTCTGTGGAATAAGTTGTATAGCTTGATGATAAAATATAGAGACTCAGTGACAGAGCATCTGAACACCGTCAATACAATGGTAAGCCAATTATTGTTTGTTGATATTAAGATTTATGATGAAGACAAATGCATCAGTTTATTGTGTTGTTTACTAGACTCATGGGATAGTCTAGTTGTGGCCATAGGTATTAATACAAATACTTTAAGTTTTGATGATGTGGTCTCATCCTTATTGTTGGAGGAGATGAGGCGAAAGAACATGGAAGGACATAGGAAAGAAACACAATTTGCAAGAGGATGCTCCTAAGAAAGAAATAGATCTAAGTTCTCAAGTGGGAGATCTAAATCTAAGGGAAGGTCTAAATCTCCCAAAATTTTTGTAAATGTTTGTTGGAGATGTTGAAAAGAAGGGAACTACAAGAAGAAATGTAGATTTAAAAGTGTTGAGAGAGGGAAGAGATCTGATGATGCTCCTTATATATAAGAAAAAACCTCCAAGGAAGAAGGATGGGATGTGTACTTTCCTTCTTCAAGAACACATGCAGATCATGAGGCATGGATGATTGACTCAGGTGCATCCTTTCATATGACTCCTCACAGGGAGAGGTTTTGTGAATATGAAAGGTATGATGGAGGTGATGACTTGACAACCAAAATTATAGGGAAAGGAAAATTCAAGTTGAAGCTTATGTATGGAAGGATTATAATTCTCCTTGGTGTTCTGCACATCCTAGGATTGGCTATAAATTTGATTTTTGTAAGAAAAAGGGATGATGCAGGGGTAAAAATAGTGTTTGAGAAAGAAACCTACAAGATGGTTCGAGGACCAATGGTGTTGTTGAAGGGAGTTTGGTGTGGAACTCTGTATAAGCTGCAAGGAAGCACTATTATTGATGGGTGCAATAGTTCCATTGTTCCTGAGATTGGATTTGAAGAAGAAAAAAATCCTATAGTCTCCGGAGAAAAGACTAGTTGTGGCATCAAAGACTGGGGTATATCGGAGAGAAGGGCATTTGACTACTAAATGATAAAGGTATGGTTGAAGTAATGTGTAACTGATCTCTAGATTTTGATTTATGTGAACATTGCATATATGGGAAGTTGAGTTGGGTAATATTCCCCTCTGGCACAACGAGGGTAGAGATAATTTTACATTTGGTGCACAATGATGTGTTTGGACCTATGTTGGTTCCATTGCTGGGAAAATCTATGTATCCTATCTCATTTATAGATTACTTCTCGAGGATTACATGGATATATTTCTTAAGGAAGAAATCTGAATTCTTTGACAAGTTTAAAGATTTTAAGGCTCTTGTGGAAACAAAGAAAATAATTAAGGTGTTGAGGATGGATAATGGTGGAGAGTTCTGCGGAAATGAATTCGATTTTTTTTTTAATAATTTTGGTATATCAAGGAATAAGACTACTCCATATACACCTCGGTAGAATGGTTTTGCATAAAGGATGAACAATATGATAATGGAAAAATCAAGGTGCATGCTCAGTGGTGTTGGGTTAGGACAGGAATTATGGGTAGAGGAAGTGGGTACTGCACATTACCTGGTCAATTGATCACCCCCATAAACACTGGATGACAAGACTCCACACGAGGTTATGGACTGGTAAGAAACCCTCTCTCACACATCTCAAGGTATTTGGCTATGATGCCTATGATAATGTTCCAAAGGAAAACATGAGTAAGCCAAACAAAAAGGATGAAAAGTGTATCTTTATTGGGTATAAAGATGGTCTGAAAGGGTATAAGTTTTGGAACCTAGAAACTAAGAAGGTAGTGTATAGCTGAGATGTGGTATTTAGATAAATCAAAGATGTTTTCAAACAAAAGGTCCTACTATGGAAGTAAGAACCAGAGATAATAGAGTTTGAGTTGAAGGATGATGACTCCGTCTATATAAAAGAACATTAACCAAAATAAGAAGATCATCATACTCCAATATTGAGGAGATTGGTTTGGGAAAGAAGGAAACTAGAAAGGTATATTCCACCTAATTTCTGTTCAAATTTTACTTTGTCTATTACTGATGATGATCCTAGAATTTGTATGGAGGAAGTGGATTCAAAGGATGGAAAACTATGGAAAGATGCCATGGTTGAAGAAATGGAAACCTTGGACAAGAATGAGGCTTGGGATCTAGTGGAGTTTCTTAATGGAACAAATCCCAATGGAAACAAATGGGTGTTTAAGAAGAAGCTGAATGCAAAAGGAAAAGTGGAGAAATACAAAGCTCGATTAGTAGAAAAAGGTTATTCCTAGGTAGAGGGAATTGTCTTTGGTGTTATTTTTTCTCATGTTGCCAAGTTAACTTAAATTAGATTTATTTTATCTGCTTTTGTTGCATTTGATTTTGAAGTCGAATAGATGGATGTGAAGACAACATTCCTACATGGGGATGTGGAAGAAAAAATCTACATGAAGCTTCTAGAAGGCTTTGTTGTGAAGGGAAAGAAAGAGTTGGTATGCAGGATGAAGAAGTCCCTGTATGGGTTAACGAAATTACCAAGGATGTGGTATCAAAATTTTGATACTTATATGTTGGGACTTGGATTCACAAGGAGAAAAGAGGATCATTGTGTGTATTTCAAATTAATTGGTGGTCATCTTATTTATTTGATCTTGTATGTGGATGATATGTTGTTGATAGGAAATAACAAGGAGATTATCTAGCATGTGAAAACTCAATTGTCCTCTAAATTTTACATGAAGAATCTTGGTGTTGAATATTTCATTTTGGGCGTGAAAATTAAAAGAGATCGGGAAAAAAAGAAACTCTGGTTAAATCAAAGGAAATATGTCAAGACAATATTGCATAAGTTTAATATGTAGGAATGTAAACTGATCAGGGTTCCTATTCCTATAGGTATAAATTTATCTATGGATCAATGTCCCAAGACACAAGAAGAGAAATAGGACATGTCTTGTGTTATGTATGCTAGTGTGGTTGGAAATCATGATGTATGGTTGGTTGAATAAGATGCATCATTTCATATGACTCCTCACAGGGAGTGGTTTGTGAATATGAAAGGTATGATGGAGGTGATCTTTTCGTAGGTGATGACTCGACAACCAAAATTATATATTGACAAGTAAAATTCAAGTTGAAGCTCATGTATGGAAGGATAAGAAAACTCCCTGGTGTTCTACACATCCTAGGATTGGCCAACAATTTGATTTATGTAATAAAAATGGACGATGCAGAGGTAAAAACAATGTTTGAGAAAGAAACCTACATGATGGTTCGAGGAGCAATGGTGTTCCCAAAGGGAGTTCAATAAGGAACTCTGTATGAGCTGCAAGTAAACACTATTAGTGATGGGTGCAATAGTTCCATTTTTCCTGATATTGGAGCCGAAGAAGAAAAAACTCCTATAGTCTCTAGAGAAAAGGCTATGTTACAACATCAAATATTGAGGAATATCAGAGAGAAGGGCCTTTCAACTACTACAAGGTAAAGGTATGGTTGAAGTAATTTATAACTTCTCTCTGGATTTTGATTTATGTGAACATTGCATATATGGGAAGCAAAATCTGGTAAGATTCCCCTCTGGTGGAACGAGGGTAGAGGGAATTTTATGGTTGGTGCATAGTGACGTGTTTGGACCTGTGTTGGTTCCATCATTGAGAAAACCTATGTACTAGGTCTCATTTATATTTGACTCCTCGAGGAATACATGGATATATTTCCTAAGAAAGAAATATGAAGTATTTTATAGGTTTAAAGAGCTTAAGGATCTTGTGGAGAATCAAAAAGAGAAAATAATCAAGGTGTTGAGGATGGATAATAGTGGAGAGTTATACGGAAATGAATTCAAAGAATTATGTAATAAGTGTGGTATATAAAGGAATAATGATACTCCATATACACCTCAGCAACATGGATTTGTAGAAAGGATGAACAAGATGCAGATGGAAAAATCAAGGTGCATGCTCAGTGGTGCTGGGTTAGGACATGATCAATTATGGGTAGAGACAGTGTGTATTGCATGTTACCTAGTCAATTGATTACCCTAATCAACACTAGATGACAAGACTCCACACGAGATATGGACTGGCAAGAAACATTCTCTCACACATATAAAGGTATTTGGATGTGATCCCTATGTTCACATTCCAAAGGAAAACATGTGTAAGCTAGATAAAAATGATGAAAATTGTATCTTTATTGGGTATAAAGATGGTCTGAAAGGGTATAAGATTTGGAAACTAGAAAATTAGAAGATAGTGTATAGATGAGATGTGGTATTTAGAGAAATCAAAGATGTTGTAAAACATGAAGTCCTACTAAGGAGGGAAGAACCAAAGAAAATAGAGTTTGAGTTGAAGGATGATGAATCAAACTCTATAGAAGAACATGAAAAAGAAGAGGATCATCATACTCCAGTATTGAGGATATTGGTTTGGGAAACAAGGAATCATACTCCAGTATTGAGGATCATCATACTCCACCTAATTTCCATTCCAATTTGGCTTTGTCTATTACTAATGATGATCCTAGAACTGTTTTGGAGGAAGTTGGTTCAAAGGATGGAAAACTATGAAAAAATGCCATGGTTGAAGAAATGGAAACCTTGGAAAAGAATGCGGCTTTGGATATAGTGGAGTTTCTAAATGGAAGAAATCTCGTTGGCAGTAAATGTGTGTTTAAGAAGAAGTTGAATGAAAAAAGAAAAGTGGAGAAATACAAAGCTCAGTTGTTGGACAATTGATTGTCATTGATGTCAACCCTTGGAGCATTCCAAATACCCCAGAGTTGTGGTTGATATTGATGGTGATTTAGTTGTCATTGATGTCAACAAGAGTGGTTGATGTTAGCAGATGTGATGGGTGCATTTGATGAAGTCTACATGAATCCTCGGAGGAGTGGTCATGAGACCTAAAGTTGTTTGAGGAGTAAGGACATGAAGAACATTGAAAATGCAGGTATCAAACTCATAGATGGAGAGTCCTCATCATGTTGTTCCCAGTGATAGGTGGTGTTATAACAATATTTGCCTCACCATTGCTATATTTCACAAAGGGCCTTTTTCCATTTCTCTATGAAGACTTGAAATCCCTTTTTTTTATGAATCCAGAGCTAAAAATACATATTTTTCCACATATACGCGCACTATCTACTATACAACATGCGTACACATAGGCTGCTCCACTACAGCTCGTGTACATCGAGATTTGTGCCAGAAAATACAAAAATGAAGTCGGGTTTCCATGTCACGACAGGAGATCTCTAATCCTTGGCTTTACATATACTGGAAACGTTCTGACTCAGCCCTTCAGTTTCATTTTGAAGGCTATAAGAGCACAATTCCGAGCTATGGAAAAGAAGGAAAAATCATTCAACATTGAGAGAAAAGTTACTCTGGAGAAATTACTTCATATTGAGTCTACATCCTTTTGTCTCTCAAGTCTGAACACAGTATTCAACCCCCAAGCTCTTTCCCTATTGTTGAGAGAACCTCATTGTCTCTTTTCTATGAGCTTTCCTTTGGTGGAGGATTGAAGTGGTGGAGACCCAATTGGAAGGAACTTGGTTTCTTGGTTTCGAACCGTGTCGACATGGAAGTCTGTAATGTTTTTTCTTCTGTTGATCATTTATTAATATAAATACTCCTTTCCCATCCAATTGGTATCGTGAAAATATATGATTATTATCCATGGGCATGTTTGTAATGTTTATTAATGGATTATGCTATCTAATGTGCTAACCCCTTTATATTATCACTATATACTTTCTATGCTTGTTTATTGAGAACTTGTTGTAGGTATAAATCTTTGGGTCAAAGTGCTCAATGGTGGAACGTCATCAAACGTTGGAACGAGGTAGGCCTCTTTCTTATCTCACTTTACATTGGTTTATATAGCATATGTTGGAATTGAGTAGATTTCTGCAGTCATACTTGTCTGTTGTGGTTTACCCTGGCCATGGAAAGTTTTTCCCCTCGTAACAGGTGGTAAGCCACGTGGTTCCTCACGATTATGGAGATATTCCCTCATGAAGTTGGAAGCCTTGACCCTAGACTTAAGACTTCTCCACCTCCCGCTAATTCACTATTTATCTACGCTCTTCAGGTTTATCTTTGCCCAGGCTTAGATGTCCTGATGATGGGTCCTGATATGGACTCGAAATGTCGACCTCCGATAATCAATATTGTTGATCCTCCGAATCCTCAAAATAAAGTACATGTCAACCCTAAAGTAAGGAAAAGGTGTTGGTTGAAAAAGTATAAATACACATCATGAGACATTCATTTGAGATACACACATATTCATTGAACATCTATCTTATGAGAATATTTTGGTCTATTGGTGAATCTGAGGTCGAGTTTGAGGCAATGGAGAAATTTCAAAAGTTTCAAGGCTATAGAGAGCTAGCATTTTTTTGTAACCCTAATTAAGAAAGTCGTTGTGGGTAATATTGAGGGTGTCACACGAGGCACCCCCACGAGTTGCATAGTTCTCATCATGTGAGGCCCCACGTGACAAGTAGTATTTTTCCTGCCAGTATAAGAAAAAAGTGAAGGAAGATGCTAGTGCCACATTGTTGAGGACTGAGGTAAAGATACGTGTCTTTATATTAGGATCAGAAGCACCAAGTTAGTTACATAAGTAAAGGTATGTTATTATATGTGCTATGAGGTTGCATCTTGGTGATATTAAGGGACATGCTTAAGGGATATCTTTGTGAGTTTTGGTATATGCCTTTAGGAACATCTTGGATGTATGGTACATGTTTTTTGAGGTAAATTTGTTAAGGTGCTTTGTTGGTGCATATATTGGAGATATTGGGACAAGGTTTATACTTGAGGCACATGGTTTGAGGTGCATCTTGGTTATATGTTGATGATGTGATGGTCATGCATTTGGTATCTTGTTGAGGCATTGGTATATGTATGAGACACATGTTTGGTACATGGTGTGAGGCATATTCTTAGTACACGTATGAGGTGCATGTATTGGTGATGTAGGTACATGTTGGTACTCCTTAGTGATGTTATGGTACATTTATTAGCAACACATATTGACTATATTGATATTGCTGTATTGAGGCTATCTTGGTTATGCTTGAGGCACTTCATTGATGATATCCTATGATATGATACATGGTTGATGCATGAGATGATACATGGTTGATGTACTTGGTATAGTACATGATTTATGTACTTGGTTTGGTACATGGTTGATACATGGTATAGTACAGGTTTTGATGGTTGATGTATATGATTGGTACATGGTTTGGTATAGGTGTTAGTGCATTGTTTATGCACAGTTTGGTACAGGTTTTACTGCATTATTGATGAATGGTTGGTACATGTGGATTTACATGGTTGATGTATATGGTTGATGATTCATGTACATGTTTTGGTGATGTCTGAGCATTTGGTTGAGAGGTGTTCTTGGTGATCGAGGATATGGTTTTGTATCAGTGACAATGATAGGTTGGATCTAGTGACATGTTGATGTGACAGGTTATAGGTTGATGTGGAAGTGACAGTGACAGTGACAATGATTGTGGTAGTGATAGTTTGGTATTTAATTATATTTTAGGATGACAGTACGGGGCAAGGAAAGGGGGTTGTAACATCCTTTCGATTGGTTCTAAAGAACTCAGGGATTTGGAGCTTCCTTCAGTTTGGAGCTGTTGGACAATATTTTCATTGATGTAAAAAAGGGGATGAACCTGATTGATCAAAGAGAAGCTCAAAAGAGATTGCATCACAAAAAACATGCAGAATGTAAAGAAGTGGAACTCCACAGTTGGGTCAATTGACCATCGAGATGTTGGGAACTTGTGAAAAACACGTAGAACGTAGAGCAGTGGAACTCCACAGTCAGGAAAATCGACGATCGAGATGTTGGGAACTTGTGAAAAACACGCAGAACGTAGAGCAGTGGAACTCTACAATTGGGTCAATCGACCATCAGGATGTCAAGAACTTGTGAAAATTTCTTAAGTTTAAACATTACCTTAGACTCTGACTTAGACTTATAGTGCCTCTGACTTTGACTTAAATAGAATTCGACTTACAGTGCTTACGACTTCAAATTTGACTTGGATAAATTCAACTTGAATTTCCTTCAACTTCGACTTGGATAAATTCAACTTGAATTTCCTTCAACTTCGACTTGGATAAAATTAAACTTATAGTGCCTTCAACTCTAGCCCCAATAATCTTCGACTTACATTTTCCTTCAACTTCGACTTGGAGAAACTTTAACTTACAGTGCCTTCTACTCCAACCCTGATAAACTTCAACTTGCATTGCCTTCAACTTTGACTTGGATAAACTTTGACTTACAGTGCCTCCGACTCCATCCCCGATAAACTTCGAATTGCATTTCCTTTGACCTTGACTTGGAGGAACTTCGACTTGCATTTTGAATGACTCATTTTCCATTTCAACTTTCAGGTAATCGACTCTAGATTAATTTTTGACTCAACTTTGTGGCTTGAGTGGTCGATAATTTTGCCGACGTATAAACAACCGGAGTACAAGTTTTTGTGCCATATTTTTCTAAACCATAAGTCACATCAGTCTAGTCATATGGAAATCGTCCATTTCATGTATAGGAAAAGTGCACCAAGACACTAAGTTCAAAATCTAATCTGAGATTAAAGTAAACATGAGATTAAAATAAGAAGAGTTGAATCATGTCTAATCAATTGATAAAGGATAAAATACCTGATCAAGATAACTATGAATTCAAGGAAAATGAAGTTAAAGATGTAATTAAAGAGCCTTTTCGTAAAGAGATAAACAAAGGAGAAAATGTGTTCCTAATTAAAAATGAAAACATTATTGTTATTTTGTTAATAAAATGAAAAGTTACAATGGTTCATTATTAAAAGACACAATGGTTCAATTTCATACCTTTTGGAATACTATATGAATAGAAAGATATGGTGAAAGAAATATGTCTCTATGGTCTACATCAGAAGATCAGAAGCAAGTGCAGAGTCCAAGGAATAAATATGACGATACTTATGAAGTGAGAGTGGTAGGGAGGAGCAAGGAAGGACTAATATCCTTTGATAATTAAACTATAAAACAAGGAGTTGGTTCTTCCTAGGGTTGGTGCCCTAAAACTGAGAGTTGGTGCTTCCTAGGGTTGGTGCCCTAAAGCAAGGGAGTTGGTGCTTCCTAATGTTGGTGCCCTAAATAAGAGGATTGTTGACCCTAGAGTTGGTGCTCTATATCAATCTTCATATAAAACTTGTTATTTGTAGTTTAAGTTTATATTCATTGATGTTATTTATGAATTTTCTTGATGATCAATAAAGTTAATAAATAAATAATTAAAAATTATGAAAAGTTATTAATATTGATTCACCCTCCCCTCTGAGTATTAAACCATATTCCAACAATTGGTATTAGAGTGGGTGCCTTCAACACATTCTAATAAATGGAAGGTAGATTCTGCATAATCCAATGGATAAACAAGAGGGAATGTCTTCGAACATAACACCTATGTTCAAAGGGGATTATTATTAATTTTGGAGTGTAAGGATAAAAATCTATCTAATGTCCCTAGGATGTGATATTTGGAAATTTGTAGAAGATGGATACAATTCACTTGATACTACTCCTACAGACACAGCTAGAAAGAATCTTTACAATGACAATGAAAGAGCATCTATTGGCATCCTAGGAGGATTATTGTTGGCACAGGGGTAGACCCAAGGTTCATCTCCAAGAGCACACCAACAAGCCCTATCTACTGGCCCTTTCAGCAGCACCTATGAAGCATATGCAGTCTCACCCGAAGCAACTATGAGGGGGTTGCAAGATAGAGATGTCTACAACCTTGGGAATATCAAGTGGTTCTTATTACAACAACAACATAACATCCATCTATCATTCAACTAGCTAGATCTATCCTTCACAACTATAGACCTGATCTAATACAATAATGAAGATAAAAATATAACAACATCAGATCTCAAAGAATCAATCACACACACAACAACAGATGTACGTGGTTCACCCTCTCTCCAGGGCTACGTCCACAGAACTGTTCTTATGATATATTAAGATAAATCTTACAATTCTGATCTACGCTCTTGGCCAACATATCCTCTCTCTCCGTCTCTCTTTCTCTCTTCCTTCCTACGCACCCAGTTGCAGGACTTGATCTTTGCACCCAGCTTAAGATATTACAATACCAGAAGGCTCTCTCTCTCAACACTTCTCTCACCCATAATATAATATTCTCCCAATGAACAATAATCGATAATAAGGGTCAACCATGGTACCGACTTGACCTAGATCCTCTTGACCTTTATTTATACATTACAATCCCTCATCGACAACCTCAGGTCGAAACCTAGGTGTCAAAACCCTAATTACCAAAACCCTAGGTGTCTACAACCCTAGGTCAACTTGACCCATTCTTTCTGGGATTCATCAGCCTGTCTTTCCTTATTCATCTCGTGGTGCTCCAAGGCATCTAATGCTATATTTTTCCACTTCCTGAGTCATCCTAGGTCCATATTATTTGCTGATCTGTCATCCTCGATCTCCTCATCCAACGACTTTCTTTTCTGCACTTCGCTCCATCTTTTATGTTCTTTTTCTCACTTTGACCTAATGACAGTCAGCGTGTCTTCCACGAAGCTTTCTTTTTACCTTTTCTTTCTTGTTCTTTGCTTCCTTCCATAACCAAGGGCCAACATGCCCCCAAAACTCACATGTGACTTGTCCCGAGGCACTTGAGATCTGATCCTCTTGTTTTTCTTTGACTTTCAACTGCGCAGTGCAACCCTTTCTTTCTGCTTTATGCCTCCTTTCCATCCTTGTGCAGACTATATTTTCTATGTCTGGTACCCAGTTTCAACTGCATCTAGTACCTAGACCCTTGTCTTCTTGATTCTACTAAGAGTTGCGAGGCAACTGGTTGTCATAGTACAACTTCAGCCGACTCCCATTCACCAAGCCTTCCTTCCAGTCTCCTTTCATTATCTTCAGCTGCACAGCTCCTCCTTCTGTAACATAGGAAATCTCATATGGTCCAATCCAATGCATTCTGAACTTCCCAGGGTGTTTGATAAACTTATTGTCATATATCAGTACTAAATCACCTTGCCTGAATATCTTCTTCTTGATGTGTCTATCATGATAGGACTTTTCTCGTTCCTTTTGAATTTGTTGATGGAATCCTGCATTGAATCTGTCTTCTTCTAGTTCGACCAACTGTTCTAGCCTCTCATGAATAGTGCCAGTATCATCCATGTCTATAAATGCAACAATTCTTAATCTTGGTACGAAGTACTCCATTGGGACAACATCTTCAAGGCCATAAACCAACTTGAAAGGGGTCTGCATTGTTAATTTCTTGCAAGTGGTTCTATAATCCCAAAGTATTGCTGGTACTCTTAAATCCCAGTCATCCTTGTTCACACTACAAATATATGTCAATGCTGTCTCCAAAATCTTGTTGAATGATTCAACCATTCCATTTTCTTGTGGATGATATGGTGTACTCTTCTGATGGTGGACTACAAATTCTTCAGTCAAGGCTTCAACTGTCTTATTGATGAAGTGTGTACCTTGATCACTCATAAGGACCTTAGGGCATCCAAACCTAGTTATTATGTCATTAAATCTAAAATGCGCAGCTATAGCTGCACTATAACCCTTGACTGTTCTTGCTTCGACCCATCTAGTCAGGTATTCTATCGCAGTGATAATATACCTTGCTCATGTATGCTTTCTTGGTGAGTTTATAGGTCCCACGAAGTCAATGTCCCATTTTTCAAATGCTTGTAAGGTTATCTGCGGTGCTAATGGCATCTCATCTCTTCGGGATGGTTTTCCAACTCGCTGGCATACATCGCATGCTCTGGTATATTCTTTAGCATCTCTATGTAATGTAGGCCACCAAAGGCCAGCTCACAGAACCTTCTGCGCAGTTGCTTTTCCTAGGTAATGTACTCCTTCAATGCCTTCATGAGCTTCTTCGAGGATCATAGGGCGTTCTGCCTCCATCAAACATATTCTTAGGATCTCATCATGTCCTATTTTATATAGTTGACCAGCTATCAGTGAAAAATCTACAGTGCACACCACTAGCTGTTTCTTCTGCGGAATTGTGTACTTGGATGGAGCCATTCCTGTTGACAGGAACTGGACTATGTCTGCGAATTGGTCATCAATATTTATAATGGTGAGAAGCTGTGAATCCGATAGTGTATCCTCCAGACTGGTAGGTTCTTCGCTAGGCTCCAACCTCGACAGGTGGTCTGGGCCCTTATTCATTCTTCCTGGGTTAACTATGATCTCAAAATCATATTCTTGAAACAGGAGAATCCATCTGCATATTATCCCCCCTAACACTGGCTTGTTGACTAGGTACTTCAATGTAGAGTGATCAATAAACATTTTAAAGTGTCTTTCCAACAAGTAGTTGCGAAATTTCTGCAATGCATACACCATGGCTAGTCCCTCTCTCTCTGTAGTAGTGTAATTAATTTTAGCTGTGGATAGCTTTCTGCTGGCAAATGATAATGGATGATCAATGTCCCCTCCTCCAGGATGTGCCAATAATTCTCCTAATGCAATAGAATATGCATCAACATGCACATGAAATTCCTTGCTCCAGTTGGGAAAGACTAGAATAGGCGCAGTGACCGTATTTTGTTTCAGTGTGTTGAAGCTCTACTGGCATTCGTTTGTCCAACAAAACTGACAGTCTTTCTTTAATAACTTCTCCATTGGCACAATAATTTGAGCATATCCTTTGATAAATTTCCTATAATAGCTAGTATGTCCTAGCGCAGTGTGCAATTGTTTGACTGATGTAGGTGGTGGTAAATCAACTATAATTGAAATTTTGGATGGATCGCCCAACAATCCTTGCTTGCATACAATATGACCTAATAATACTCCAAATGGTGAGAAGAAGATGGACTTCTTCAAATTCAAATCAATTTGACACTGCCTGCATTTATCTAGCATTAGCCTTAGACATTCAATATGATTTTTCAACAAACTAAAAATAGACTAGTCATCAAAGTATGCTTCTAAAAAATTATGCAAAAATTCTTTGAATGCTTCAAACACCACCCTGGAAAATATGGTTGGGGCATTATTCAGTCCAAATGGAATTACTGTATATTGGTAGGATCCCCACTCTGTGGAAAACGTAGTCTTATGATGGTCCTCCTTGGCAATGCGGATTTGATGGTATCCTGAAAACCCATCTGTAAAAGAATATACTTCTTAGCCTCCCATGTTATCCAACACTTCGTCTGTGAAAGGTGTAGGGAAAGGATCATGTAGACAAGCATCATTCAGCTTCCTGAGATCTACACAAATCCTGATCTCACCTGTCTTCTTATCTTGCACTACCATGGGGCTAATCCACTCTGACTCTTCGACATGTTCAATAATCCCTGCTTCCATTATTTTGTTGATCTCAATCTTCAGTTTTTCCTTATATTTCAGGTTCAATCTATAGGGTCTTTGCTTGAAGGGATTCGCATGTGGTTTCAAAGGTATTCTCATTTCTCCCATAAGTCCTTTGATTCCCTTCATATCAATGAACTTGGTCGAGAACAAGTCCTGATACTCATGAAATAATTACGTGATTTTGTCAATGGTAGTAGCGTCCCAGTAATCTACAACATTGGCAAGATTTGGTATCTCCTCTATCTCGATATTGACTTTATTTATCTTTATCGACTGTCCAATGAATGGCAGTTCAACTCCTGGTCCTTCCACATCTCTCTGACCTTTTATTTCTGTGATGTTCACCTTCCTTGGACCATCGTCTTCATCGACATTAATGTTGTAGTAGGTCTGTAGTTTCTAGAGGGGAGCTGTCCATTCATCCTCTTCTTGCTAAAAAGGGAGGCCATATGCCTCCTTAAATACTTTCTATCTCACCATCTGTAGTGCTTGATCTACAGAAGGAAAGTCACTGTCAAACAAAAAGGTGGTTATAAAATTCTGGATCATACCTTCCCATTCTGAAGTGACAAGGCATAGCTCTTCTTGAAGGTACCAGTTAATTGGGGTGGTATATGACGTATTGATGAATCTGTGTACCCATTGTTCTCTAGGAATGTCACTCCAGGCCTCTTCGCAGCTTTGACCTGTGTACCGTGCTTCACAACTTCCTACTTGTGCTGAAAACCGCGCTGTCATCAAAGTTCGGCATTGTGTCCAGTCTATAATATTTATTTTATGTGTCCCCCACCATATTGTTGGTGTGGATTTCATGGCCTCATCCATTGCTAACAACCTCTGTTGTGTTGGTACACTTGTCTCAAATTCTGATAAGAATTTTTCTAAGGGGTTCAACCTGTCAAATGTGGGTAGATTACTCACTATTGTGCAAATCCAGCGAGCTTCTCTGGTTATCCTAGAACATCTTCTTTTAGATACTTTGTACATATGGTTCTGCTAGTTATCCAACGCTTCTTCTCAGTCGGATGAACATGTGTTGTCACTTCGCTAGCTCAGATTCCCATCAGCTGTAGGGTTGATAAAATCCTGTTGTCTAGCTGTTAATTTGTAGATGTTTTCCAGTTCAAATGCATGGTCCTTTTCTCTGATAGGTTCTATGTATCGTGGACCCTCATATGGATCTAAAGGTGCAAAGAACCTAAGGCCATATTTCTCAAATGTCATGCATATTTTCTTTAGATCAACAATAGTGGAATTGTCGAAGGCCCAATCAATTCCTAACAGTGTAGGGTAAGGGAAACTATCATAAAAAAATTCAATTACCTCAAAATCTGCAAAGGTTCTTACTCCATCGATGTCCATTGGGACATGCTCTAATCATCCAAATGGGCTAACAAATTGCTGATTAGCCATGCGAAGCCTGATAGGGGAATATATCAGCTTGGGTTTTCCCATCAGTGCCCAAGTCTACTTCATCATGACATTGACTTCTGACCCTAAGTCAAGGACCACATAGTCTATCTCATACCCTCCTATCTGAGCATTCAAGTGTAATTCTTTATTTTTCCTTCTCCTTTTTCCAATTTGGTGCACTTCTCTATTCAGTAAGGGGTCTATTTTGCCTAGTTCATACTGCTCGATTAAATATTGTAATTCTTGTATATCGCTTTTATCTTGAATCAACTTAACACAAGTGTACAAGAATTCCGTGAGTTTTCTTACCTCTTTCCCTTCTGTTGGCGATGCAGACCGATCAAACACCCGAGGCATGCCATATTCTTTTATTTATGGTTGTCTCTTTGATGAAGATCCTTGATCTCCTTTGAACTCTTTTCTTGCCTCCTCGAATATCTGTATTTTTCTCTTAGCATCGAATGTTGGGGTCTTTTCTGTAGCTTTTCTGACTCCGTGGTCATTTTTAGTCTTTCCTTGGGCTTCTCTGTCTTCTCCTGTAGCAGCGCCTCCTCGAGTGATAATAACGACTCTAGGGTCTGCTCCGAGAGGTTCAACATATATTAGTTTTACTTGTGGGTTCTTCTAGGGTCCTAGTCTTTCCTAAAGTTTAGCCAGCAACACAGGGCATTCCTCTATGACATGCTCAAAGGAGTTACAATAACTACAGGTTGTGTAGGGATTCTAACAATCCCTTTCTAAATGTCCTCGTTGCACGTAGTTGTAATAGATTATTGTTCCTCGGCCTCAGCCCATAGCTCATCCTCGTCCTCATCCTCGTCCTCTCTAGCCATCATGAGGAGTGAAATTTCCTCTCCCCAGAGAGTTGTACTGCAGAGTGTTTCCCTCTTGTTGTACTTCGCCTTGAATCTTGTATATGTCTCTCGACCTTTCATGCATGAGATCATAAGTTCTACAATCCCGATCATCATGCCCCATGGATTTAAAGAATGTACAATACAAGTTTGTGGGTGTCTAGACATACTTCTGCATGTAGTAGCACTCACTTGGGTGATGCCTATTTTTGCATACATCGCACCAGGGTAGGTTAACTTGATTTAAGGGGCTCGGTGCCCCTGATTCCAAGTACTCATGAAATAAGGGACATTGTTCCTTATCATGGCCTTCATATCTACATCTTACACACTAGATATATTCCCTTTTGTATTTTCCCTTATCTTTCTTCATATCCTCGACCTGTAAAGACAAACTAGTTAGCTGGCTCATGATTTGGTTAATGCCTGAGCTAGATTCTCCCAACGGTGCTGATTCAAGCTTCATGGAGATATCCAAAGCTTCTTCCTGAGATGCAATCTTCTACTCCATCGGAGGGATTCTTATGTGTGGTAATAGTGCAACGATGAACCATTCTTTGTTCTTTTTATCAGGGATCTGGAAAGTTAATCGGCTTGTTAGGGTCTTGAATCTTTGGTCGAACTCCCAAACAGGTTCTGCTACCTTTTGTTTAATCTTTTTTAGTTTCGTAATACATTGTGACTCCGACTTAGGTTTCTTAAACTCTGCAATTAGCGCATTCTTGATCTCATTCTGGGGATTAGGCTGTGCCAGTCCTTGGACAAGTTTCATGTACCAGCTTAGTGTGTGATCCCTTAGCGTAGTGTTGAACTGGGTTCTCTTGATGGTTTCATCGGTGATACTTTTAATATTCCATACAAATTCACGCAGAAACCAATGCTGATCTGGATCTTTAGATCCATCATCTCCTCTAAAGATAGGGAGTCTCATTTCATCTTTCATAAATCTTACTAGGGTTTTTGTCTGAGTAGATGCTGAGCTACTAGTAATAGTACTCTGAAGACTCTGGTGGTTCTGGCTATTCTGACTGCTAAGTATTGTTGGGACAAAAGGAGGATTAACGTTGCTTACTCCAGTAGTCATAGATGATTTTAGGGGCTAAATTTCGCTCATGGGCTAATTTTCCATGGTTTTTCCAAAAACGAGATTCGCTATTTTAAAAAAGATTCGCCCAAATTCTATAGGATAAAATTATTTAATCTTAAAAATCGCCAAAAATTTATAAAAACTATATAAAATCCTTAGAAATTTGAATAATTTTACAAAAATATCGCCAAACATTTATAGTTGGCATATGAAGGATTAGTAAGATTCGCCAAGGTTTCTATATTTTAAAATAAATTTCCATCCTTAAAATCATCCCTGCCAGTAGTTCGCACAGTTCCTAAGGTTTATGGCTCGCTTTGGCACAGTTCTTCAGCTTCCCCTTCTTCTGTTCTGGTGGGCTCTGGATGCTCTTCGTTGGTTAGATATACCACTTCTCCATTATAGAAACCTTCTTCTCCATAGTTTTTCTTAAACAAGTTCTCAAGGTGAACTCCTCGGAATACTTTCCCACTGTGCGTATGTCCTTCTTCTATGTTGCTTTCACTGTCCGAGATCTTGAACATTAGCCTTTTCAGGTCTGATCAATCTGCTGTATCTTCAAGATGTGGTTTTCATGTAAGAGAATCTTGATTCTTAGCTTCAGGAAGTGCAAACATTTTCTTTTGGATCCTTTGAAAAAGTATCTCTCGGCTTGGCTATATGATTTTGTTCTGTCAACAAAAAACTCGGTGATATACCCTCCGATGGTACTATCAAACCAATGATCTACTACTCTGGATACAGCGTTGTCAACTCTCTTGAACTTCTGGATCAATGTTGGTGTCCCAAACCACATGAGGTCTAGATCTGATTTCAAACTGTGTGTTAGCTAACCTAGCCAACCACTCGTGTAGCTCCTGATGGATTCCTCCAAACAATATCTCGTGAATGTCGGTGAAGATGTATCTTTATAGCGAATCTTCAGTGCTTATTTTAGGGTTCTTTTTCTGGGCTTCAACGAATTCCTTCTTTTGATCCTCTATCCACTTCTGAATCTCTATCTTCAATGGGAACCACCTTGACATTCCCTTAAAACTTTTTCGGTCTCGTCAACAGAACCATTTGTTGGCACAGGGGCAGACCCAGGGTTTAGCTCCAAGAGCGCACCAACAAGCCCTAGCTACTGGACTTTTTGTCAGCAGTGAAGTAGATGCAGTATCACCCAAAACAACTATGAGGGGGTTGCAGGACAGAGATGCCTACAACCAGGGGAATATCAAGTGGTTCTTATTACAACAACAACATAACATGCATCTATCATTCAACTAGCTAGATCTATCCTTCACAGCTATAGACCTGATCTAATACAATAATGCAGATAACAATATAACAACATCAGATCTCAAAGCATCAATCACACACATAACAACAGATGCACGTAGTTCACCCTCTCTCTAGGGCTACATCCACAGAACTGTGCTTATGATATATTAAGATAAAGGTTACAGTTCTGATCTGTTCTCTTGGCCAACCGATCCTCTCTCTCCATATCTCTTTCTCTCTCCCTTCCTGCGCACCCAACTGTAGGACTTGATCTTCTCTCCTAGCTAAAGATATTACAATACCAGAAGGCTCTCTCTCTCAGCACTTCTCTCACCCATAATACAATGTTCTCCCAATGAACAATAATCGATAACAAGGCTCAACCATGGTACCGACACGACCTAGGTCCTCTCGACCTTTATTTATACATTACACTCCCTCACCAACAGCCTCAGGTCGAAACCTAGGTGTCAAAACCCTAATTACCAAAACCCTAGGTGTCTACAACCCTAGGGAAACTTGACCCATTCTTTCTGGGCTTCACTAGCCTATCTTTCCTTCTTCATCTCGCGGTGCTCCAAGGCATCTAATGCTATCTTTTTCCACTTCCTGAGCCATCCTCGGTCCATCTTCCTTGCTGATCTGTCATCCTTGATCTCCTCATCCAATAGATTTCTTTTCCACACTTCACTCCATCTTTTATGTTCTTTTTCTCACTTTGACCTAGTGACAGTCACTATGTCTCCCACGAAGCTCGCTTTTTACCTTTTCTTCCTAGTTCTTTGCTTCCTTCCATAACCAAGGGCCAACAATTATCCAACCCTATATTTGTGAAAGTAATGCATTGTAAGTCAAAAAAATAAATCTGGGAAAAACTAAAGGTCATATATGAAGGAGATATCAAGGTCAAACAGGCCAAACTACAAACCTACAGAACACAATTTGAAAACTTGAAAATGAAAGAAGAAGAGAACATAGAAGAATATCTTCAGAGAGTGGATGAAGTGACCAACTCAATCAGAGTGTTAGGAGAAGAACTCAAAGATCAACCTGTTGATGGGACCAAAATCCCTTGACTCAACAGTAGGAACCAAACCCTCCACCGAGGCCCAATTAGACTCTGAAGTGTTTGAAATGGAATGGTACTCTAGATCTTGCGATCCAACCAATTTATCTATGGGCTTTGCGTTTCTTTGTGAAGGATCTTCCTTCAGTTAGGGCTATTTTCTTCTGTATTTTCTCTTGGGTGGGCCTGATGTGAGAGATGCAAGCTAGCATAAACCAACTTGATAGTCAACATGATTAATTTTTAACTACGGGGAAGAGGTTAAGGTTGGGATAACCCGTTGCTCAACATGCAGACAATTACTCTATACCACATGTGTAATACTAATACATTAACCATGTGAGCATCCAATTACTGTATGAGAAACTAACTATCATAAAGAAAGAACATATGTAATAAGATAATGGAAAGATAAATAATTCATCTACCATAACCATGCATCAATTAATAACACAACGAATTATCTTCATCATTAAAGCAAAGAACATCAAAACATTGCACCAGATAACTTGACAACAAAATTAATTTCACTTACTCATTACTGCATCATTCATGAAACATGATAGGAATTAGTTCTTCTCCAAGTCCAATCACATGCATCTGATGAAAATAGTTTGTATTTGGTCCAGAAGGACTTCTCAATTCACAGCAGTCTCAAAATAATTCTTAACAACCAAAAATAAAGAGTTCTTACAACAACCATCGACCATTGTTAATTGGATGATGTCTTTATTTATAATATGGAGTTCTAACCGAAACTAACGGTTAATTGTAGTTAAACAAAACAAAAATCGCCACGTGGAGTTTTCTTCTAATAGATTCTTTAACAATCATCCCGAGATACTTCTTGGAAAGGATGACTGCTCTCGTATTCAGTCCAGCTGATAAACAATTTTTCACAAGTTTGGGCCCATGGAAATCTATGCTATTCCATCGGGGCCACATATATTCCTCTGATGTCTGCTGCATGCGTCCGATACTTTACTAATATGGAGTTCAGTTGCTGTAGCATGGCTCGGGCTTTGATCAGATGTTCTGCGAATTATCATACTTGTCCTGGCTTTGCATCGACTATTTTTTCTAACTCTTCAGTCCATAACACATCTTGTTCGACATGCTACTTGACCACACTGCTCAGTTCAATGAAATTATCAGGAGTGCCGAACTCGGGGAACTTGGCATTCTATATCGCTCTGTCGATCCTGCTTCGGAGTTTCTTTTAGGTTCATCGGTGAGGTTGCCAAGCAATCTTTGTTCGGTGTTTGGAGAATCCTTCCTGCAAGTGGGGTTGAGATAGTTTAGCGATCGAGCAATTATGACCTAAGATACCAACAAACATAATCAATCGGTGCATACCTGTGAAGCTTGTTACTCTCGGTTGTTTTAATACTTACATGGTCCCGGTTTCTCCTTTGAATTACCTGTAGTGTCTTTTATCCACATCGCCTTTCCTCTTCAGTTTAAACAAGTCATGTCATCGCGCCAAAGCATGGAAAATTGAGTATGACGGACATAAGCGTTGGAACCGTCATAGCAGTTTCTCGACCTTTGGGACTTGGAAAAGACGCCAGAGTTGAGCGTGCGCGTGTATGCTCCCATGTAAATGTATCTGATGCACTGAAATCCTGCTGGAACCTTTGAATGAGAGTCCACACTTTTCGTTATTCTTCCATTCATCCCTTGCTTCTATTATCCAATCGGGTTGGATGATCAAGATAGCCCAGAGAAAGGCCTCAACATCTTCATCCTTTCTTGAGAGTGCATCTGCCACAACATTTTGCTTCCCCTTTTTATAGACGATTTCAAAATCATAACCCAATATCTTGGTTACCTATTTTTGTTGTTCTTCTGAAGATAGTCTTTGTTCCAAGAAGTATTTAAGACTATCATGATCTGTTTTTACCTCGAAGTTCCTACCTATTAGGTAAGGATGCCATTTCTTTAATGCATCTAGCATTGCCATCATTTCCTTCTCATAAATGGGTTTGTGTAAGTCCTTTCCCTTGAGTGGTTTAATTTCAAAAGCCAAGGGCCTTCCTTCTTGCATTAGGACAACACCAATTCCATTTCCTGAGGCATCACATTCCACAATAAAGGTTTTTTTGAAGTCTGGAGTGGTCAAGACAGGAGCTTTGCACATCACCTCTTTAATTTGTTCAAAATATTTAGTTTCCTTTGGAGTCCATGAAAATGCATGCTTCTTAGTTAGTGCCATTAAAGGTGTTGCTATTCTTCCATAGTTCTGAACAAACTTGCGGTAGTAACTTGTCAAACCCAAAAATCCTCTAAGATTCTTCAATGTTTTGGGCATTGGCCAGTCCATCATGGCCTTAATCTTGTTAGGGTCTACCTTGACACCTTCATGAGATAGAATATGACCCAAATACTCTACCTCATTTACTCCAAAGAAACATTTGGATGGTTTGGCATATAGTTTTTTCTCCTTTAGTAGTTGTAGCACCTTGTCAACATGTCGCACATGATCCTCCCAAGACTTGATATATATTAGTATATCATCAAAAAATACAAGACAAATTTTCGAAGGAATGGCTTGAAAATGTAATTCATCAACCCTTGGAATGTGGAAGGTGCATTTGTAATGCCAAAAGGCATGACCAAAAATTCATAATGGCCTTCATGAGTTCGAAATGTTGTTTTTGGGATATCTTCTTCCTTCATTCTGATTTGATGATACCCTGAACGAAGATCCAATTTTGTGAAATAGATTTCTCCATGTAGTTCATCTAACAATTCATCAATGACGGGAATGGGAAACTTATATTTAATAGTGATATTTTTGAGCTCTCTATAATCTAGACACATACACCATGAGCTATCTTTCTTGAATACCATTACCACTAGTGCAGAGTAAGAACTTTGGCTAGGTATAATAATGCCAACCTCTAACATTTCTTCAACCATGCGCTCAATTTAACTCTTCTAGGCGTAAGGGTATCTGTATGGCCTGATGTTAGGAGGAACACTCCCAGGAATTAGGTGAATTTCATGATCATGATTTCAAGTGGGTGGAAGACCTTTGGGAATATCTTCAAATACTTTGGAATGCTTATCAATGATCCCTTGGAGATATTGAGGAATAGATGGCTTAGATGTTTGAACATCTAGTGAGCATAGTTGTGAAATAACGCCTTGATGCCCCCTTTTCAATAATTTTGTCATTCCATTAGAGCTTATCACCTTACCAGGTTTCCCTGTGATACCTCTTAACTCAATTTCTTTTCCTTCCAATGAAAATTTCATGAAAAGTTCTTGAAAATTAAAACCCACTGTTCCTAATGATTGTAACCATTGGATTCCTAGTACAACATCTACACCACCCATGGGTATAATAATAATTTTAATATTCATTACATATTCCCCCATAGTAAGATTGATCTTATTGCATTTTACTGAGCAATTGATAGTTCCTCCATTTGAAATCATTACTTGAAACTCTGGCGCTAGATATACAAAGAAATTGAGAGCTTTGGCTAATTTATAGTGAATGAAATTATGAGTACTTCCAGAATCAATTAGGAATATTACCTTTTTCTTTTTGATGTATCCTTCGATCTTGAGGGTCTTCGATCTTAAGGGTTCAACATCTTTGTGAACAATATTTTGTAAGGGTTTGACGATTTCCGAGAAGTTGGGAGTGAACTTCCTCACAAAATCGATTTTCTCGAAAAAGGACTGCATAGCTTTCTTATTATGGGGTAAGGGAAGTTGAGCTATGGCTTTAATCCTTTCGTGGTCTATGCGAATCCCTTCCTGAGATATAATGTGACCTAACAACTTACCTTTCTCAACACCAAAGATAGTTTTCTTAGGGTTTAAGGATATACCATATTTCCTACACCTCTCGAAAATCTGAGTTAAGTGTTGGATGTGCTCTTCTTTGTTCTTTCAATACAGTATTACGTCATCTAGATACACTACCATGCATATTATAGTTAGTCCCTAGAAAACTACGTCCATGTCTCTTTGGAAGGTTGGTCCTGCGTTAATTAACCCGAAAGTCATGCGCCTATAAGCGAAGGTTCCCCATTTGGTTCAGAAAGTGGTTTTTAAACGATCTTCCTCCAAAACAAGGACTTCGTTGTATCCTGATAAACCATCTAGTAGAGAGAAAATATCTGAGCCCGACACGATCTATAGGAGTTGTTCCATCGACCGGACTGGATAATTGTCTTTTTCTGAAGCCTTGTTGAGGTTCCTAAAATCTACGCATAGGAGGATCTCTCCTGACTTTTTCCTCACTGGAACAAGGTTCGCTACCCAAGAAGAATGCCTAACCTGAAAAATGATCTTGGCATCTAAAAGTTTCTTTAGTTCCTGATACATAAGAGGCTCCAGGGATGGCTGATACTTTCAGAGATTCTGTTGGAAAGGTTTTAATTCTGGTTTTAAGGGGATGGTGTATTGAATGATGCAGGTATCATATGTTTTCAAATCCCTAAGGGACCACACAAAGACATCCTGGTATTGCCTGAATAATTTGAGGTCAGCCTTCCTCTCTTCTTTAGACATAGTCTTGCCTAGATTCACATTATTTGGGCTCTCTGGGGTCCCAAGATTTATAGTTTCATGCAGGGGACAAGAGATATCAGTATTTGCATTTTTGGGTCCCTTAAATCGCTCCTTGAGATGAAAAAGATTTTCTAGATTAGCTATCCCTTGTGGGATCATATGAGCCTTTGATTTATCCATAGGTCGTCCCATCCGAGGATCGGTTTCTATGGACAAATCTTGAAATTCTTCATTGTCAATAGCGAGGTCTTTGAAATTGTCTTGGTTAGTCAAAAAGTTTATGATTTGTTCATCTCCTTCGAAGACTTTCCAATTGGAAATGTTATTAGGTACCAACAGTTTGTAGAGAATATCCACAATGAATTGGGAGGCTTCATAATCTTCTAAAGGCGACAGTCTAGAAGCGATAATGGCCAAGGAGTCAACAACAATATTCTTTGTTATGGGGATCACAGTGATGTTAAAAGCCTCAAAGTGTTATATTAACCTATGCACCTCCTGCTGATAGTTATTTAGATGAGGATAATTGCAATGTATGGTATTTCTTACTTGTCTAACCATAATCTCATTGTCCCCAAAAACTTTCAATTCTTTGATATCCAAATCTATGGCTTTCCTTAATCCTTGTACTAGAGCTTCATATTCGGCAGTGTTGTCGGTACATTCGAATTCTAGCCTACAGGACAAGAAATGACGCTTATCAATAGGATTGATGAGGATACACCCCGCTCCAGACCCTTCCTGAGATTTAGATCCATCAAAATAGAGGGTCCAAATTTGTGAACGGGAATCTCTATTTTCATTTCCCTTATTAGCTTCTTGCTCACTGACCTTTTGTTTCGAAAGTTCCAACATTGAGTTTTGTCATAAAAGGGTGTCTCCTATTGGTATCTACAATTTCTCTTGGAAAATTAATTCGGAATTTTGGGTAAGAGGAACATCGGATAAGAGGGGAGCGAAGTTTCCAAATTAGGAGTCGCAGAAATAATTGCCCAGTATGGGGAAATCTATGGACAATGGCTCGTTAAGGGTTTCTAAATCAATGACCGTATATTTTAGATATCTCTCCCTATCAATTCTAATCATGTTCTTGTATCCCTTCACGGGTATCCAAAAGTGTGCTCAGTCCGTACTGAAGTATCCATTTAGATTTTCAGACCAATCTCGACTCAGTAAGAGCCCATATGCCTCTGGGATATATACTACAATAATGTCAATCACTTGCACAAACATGGGGTGTATCGACATTCTGATAATCACATCTTTGAGTTCTCCTATGACTTTAACCTGGGTCCTATCCAGTTGTATTGCATGTTTATCAGTCTTGAGAGGAACAATTTTGGATGTTTCTATTGAAGATTTCAAACGTTAGGAGGAACGCTGGGGAAAACGGGTTTTCCTTCCTATCTCCCACACATGTGTTCATAGTTAGTTTGCCCACCGGATCGGTGGAAGGATGATTTCTTTCTGGGCCTCTCGTTACTGCCTTTTTTTGTTCTGAGATCAGATTTTGTAGCAAAAAGTATTTCTGTTGAGGAATCCTACATAGGTCCATGACGGATATATTAGCCCTTAAATTCTTCAAATCTTCGACCACGTTGTAATCTAATTTGGGAATTTCCCAGGTATGAATTCTTATAGGTTTCTTACCAAGAGAGAAAGATGTCTTCAGGCGATCAGGAGTTGCCTTACTCTATGAGGCCTAGGTAACGTCCATATCTTTTGATCCGGGTGGACCCTTACTGTGCGTCTGTATTGACGAAACTTCCATGGGCTGTTCCCGAGACTCAAAAATATCGCTGGAAGGCATGATCAGGTTGGGATCCCATATCAGCATGCCCATGTCTCGTGGTGGGTCAAATTCTTCTTGGTCTACCGTATTCATAGCCGCACTGCTTGGTTGTTCTGCCAAAGAGACTTCATCTAGAAACTAGTTGGCCATCAAGTTCATGACGTGGACCCATTGAGGGATGTTTCTTTTAGAGTGGTTCACCTGATAATAAGTACAAAAATAATCAGACTTGGCATTTCCTAGATCGATATTTAGGTTTACAGGGAGGGTTCAATTGCTTTGAAAGGAAGATTTATTTTAAAGAAAGGCTTATAGGGCCTTTGGCCTTGGTTTCCCTCTCCTTCACTTCTCTTCATGTCTATGATTTCATTTGATAATTTTTAACCATGTGTTGTAAATCTTCTATATCTCCATTGCCCTTGTCGGGAGTTTGTTCGATTGGTTTTCCTGATGGTCTAGTCAAAAGGAGTCCCTTCCTGGGAGGGGGTTGGGTTTCTTTATTTACCAGAGAGGCCTAGCCTTCTTTACATCATTTCATCTGGAATTTTGTGGTTTTGGCCTCTTCAAAATTCTCTGCCAGGGTTTTCTTAGCATCTCTTTTTACAAACATAGAAATAGAAGATGGGAGCACGTTGGCATAAACCTCGATTTGCAAATCTCGAGTTGGTTTTGCTATAGGCTGGAATTTGTTTAGGATGGTTGCGAACCTCTGGTTGAAATATTTGACCCTCTCTTTCAGATTCATGGTGGCTGCGAATAACTCAGCCATCAAGGCTCTTGTAGTGGTTTCCTCTGCAAATTTATCTAGAAAGTCTTTATGGAACCTAGTCTAGCCGGTTATCGATCCTACTGACAAATTGAAATACCAAGCTGAATTTTAAAATGTGTAGGGGAAGAGTCTGTAGAATACATATTCATGTTAAATGTTCATAAATATGATCGTGAGTATGAACTTCTTGATATGATCTTTAGGTAATCCTGAAGTTTCAGGATCATACTTAGGAAGCAGTTTCTTCGGATGCCAGGGAAGATTATGTACTTGCCCTGGGATGGCCCCAACATCTCCGACCAACCAAGGCTGATTGTTATGAAGAGATATTTCTCTTTCTTCATCATGATTATTATCACCCTCCATATCTTATAAATTCGAGTCAAACTCTTCTTCTTCCAAAAATTTGTTTGGCTCGGAGGCGTCGTCGATTGGCGTTTCGAGTATCAGATTGAGAGGTTCTTGGATTTCGGTAATTGTGAAATATATTAAGTCTTCTATGGAGTGTACGAAAAATTTGTTGGGAGTGTTGACCACTGGTCTACTTTGTTATTTTCTTTGAGGGAGGATGGGAGCTAAGGACAAATCACCAATCTACTAGGCGTAGGCTCTCGTGATTCTCCTGAATTGATTTACTTACTCGTGAGGAAGAGCGTAAGGTATTTCAGGGTGAAAAGGTTCTTCCTTGGGTTGGGGTGAGTTATCCATTTTGGGAATACTCAACGTGTGTGGTCTGTCTTGTGATGGACTAGCCATGCATGTGGGCTGTTACGAATCTATAGGTTGTTTGAAATGATAGATAAAATATATACTCAACCATTCATTCTCAGGCCCTCATTCTAGCACCAGTTCTATTGATGGGACCTAAATACCTTGACTCAACAGTAGGAACCAAACCCACCAATGAGGCCTAATTAGACTCTGCAACGTTTGAAATGGAATGGTTCTCCAGATCTTGCGATCCGACCAATTTATCGATGGGATTTACATTTATTTTTGAAGGCTCTTCCTTCAGTTAGGACTATTTTGTTATGTATTTTCTCTTGGGAGGGGATGATGTGAGATATGCAAGCCAACATAAACCAACTTGAAAGTCAACATTATTAATTTTTAACTACCGAGAAGAGATTAAGCTTGGGATAACCTGCTGCTCAACATGCAGACAATTACTCTATACCACAGGCCTAGTACTAATACATTAACCATGTGAGCATCCAATTACTGTATGAGAAACTAACTATGAGAAAGAAAACACATATGTAATAAGATAATGGCAAGAAAAATAATTCATCTACCATAACCATGCATCACATAATAACACAACGATTTATCTTCATCATTAAAGCAAAGAACATCAAAATATTGCACCAGATAACTTGACAACATAATTAATTTCTCTTACTCATTACTGCATCATTCATGAAACAAGATAGGAAGTAGTTCTTCTCCAAGTCCAATCACATGCATTTGATGAAAATAGTTTGTCTTTGGTCCAGAAGGACTTCTCAATTCACAACAGTCTCAAAAAAATTCTTAACAACCAAAAAGAAAGAGTTCTTAAAACAACCATCAACCATTTCTAATTGGTCGATTTCTTTATTTATAATATGGATTTCTAACTGAAACTAACGACTAATTGTAGTTAAACAAAGAAAAAATCGCCATGTGGCATTTTCTTCTAATAGCTTCTTTAACAGTCATCTGGATATACTTCTTCGAAAGGATGTTTGCTCTCGTATTCAGTCCAGCTGACAAACAATTTTTCACAAGTGTGGGCCCATGGAAATCTATGTTGTTCCATCGGGTCCGCATATATTCCCCTGATGTTTGCTGCATGCACCCGATACTTTACTAAGCTGGAGTTTAGTTGTTGTAGCATGGCTCAGGCTTTGATCGGATGTTCTACGAATTGTCATACTTTCCCTGGCTTTGCATCGACTATTTTCTCTAACTCTTCGGTCCATAACGCATCTTGTTCGGCATGCCCCTTGACCACGCTACTCAGTTCAATGAAATTATCGGGAGTGATGAACTTAGGGAAGTTGGCATTCTATATCGCTCTGTCGATCCTTTTTCGGAGTTTCTTTCAAGTTCATCGGTGAGATCGCCAAGCAAGATTTGTTCGGTGTTTGGAGAATCCTTCCTACAAGCGGGGTTGATATAGTTTAGCGATTGAGCAATTATGACCTAAGACACCAACAAACATAATCAATTAGCATGTACCTATGAAGCTCATTATTCTTGACTGTTTTAATACTTACGTGGTCTCGGTTTCTCCTTTGAATTACCTCCGGTGTCTTTTATCCATGCCACCGCTCCTCTTCATTTTAAACAAGTCATGTCATCACGCCAAAGCATGGAAAATCGAGTACGACAGACACGAGCGTTGGATCCATCATAGTAGATGCTCGACCTTTGGGACTAGGAAAATATGCCAGAGTTGAGTGTGCGCGTGTATGCTCCCAGATGTTTGGATACCATAGTAAGGAATTCATTAAATGCCTCCAAAAACCTTATTACCAAGTGTGTCAACTATCATTCGTCAATAATGGAAGCTGGGAGTTTAAAGAGATTGGAATTTTCGTACTGCACATTCTCTGCAACTCCGATCGATGACGTTTAAGTGTTCTGGATCACATTCGATGAGCAACTGTGATGTGTTAAGTATTCAAGGAATATTGTCATGAAACGTGAGTGTTCTTTTGGAACACTTTGGTTTAGTGTTCTGTTTGGCTATAAATTCTGGGAATTATGTGGGGAATTCCACGCATAAGTCGATTTTATAGTTCTGTGATGCTAATCTTGTGCATTTATCTAGGTGAAACTCAGCGCAGTGGTCCTTAATTACCTGTAGGTATCCAAACCACCACGTTTTTGCCTTATGGGATCCCCTCCTAACTAGGGATGGGGTTTGTGAGGTATTTGGAATGCCAGGTCTGAGCCCCAACACGTCTGAGATTCATTCTTATTGGCTCCCAACGTCCTCGAAGATTCGACAGGAGGTACAGGATTTCGTTTGGATAGGGTGTCAGTGCCTCTAGCGAAAGTTTTGGTGGAGAGAAGTATGCATGAAGGAGATATGATGGAGATCGTACCCCCATAGGAGCAAACACTATAGAGAAGCGAGAGGCATAGGTAAGACACGGGAAAAAGGGAGGAAAAATTCCCTCAAGATGAGTTTAATATACATCCCACCGCTAAGGGGTCTATGATGCTTACTTATCGGTCAGGGATCGGGGGGACTACTAGTAAAGGAAACAGGGAATGAAAGGGGAGGGAAAAAGAACTAGGTTCTCTCGTTAAGAGTTCCATTCGATAGTTAGAGTAGGCCCAACTTGCTATAGCTAAACTCTACCAAGAAAATAGAGAATTGTGGGGCCAGTTGGCGGAAAAGAACCAAGAGGTATTGATGATAAAGAGTCATGGAGGAAGAACAGTTTGGATCCAGAGACACCTTCGAGAAGCTCAAGACACAATTGTGCAGTTGCGTGAGGCATAGAGGATGTAGAGAAAGAGGGAAAGGAAATGTTACAGGCTACGAGAAGTAGTTTGAGAGAAGGTGTGGGCACAGGAGATGCATAACAGGTGAGCCTTTTCTATGCGTTCCCTGAAGTGACTCTTAAGATTTCTTATTTTTGTAGTAAGGATTTTGTACTCTCACTATGACCGGGCCGATTAGTAAAGATGCCGACGACATCTATTTGTATGTAGCCCAAGTTTGGTGGGAATTAATTATATGAAAAATTGAAGCTTCTTGAATGTATCCCATTCCCTTTTGAATGTCAATTAATGACGTTCTTTTATCTGAGTTTTTTGTGAAAATTATATGATTTTATAACTGTTATTTTTGCAATGTGATTTTGTTAATATGTTCCCTCTAAAACTTGGTGTTGACACGGCTTATCAATCCGGGGTTACTTAAATTATTTGAACACACAATTTAGCGTTCGGATGGTGGGTAAGAATTGTACTTAGGGGTTTTATTTATGTCGAAAGTACTTAAAGATATTGTGACTACCTACACTTGAGTGGAATTGAGGATCGACAAATTAAAAATGTAAATTTTAATGAACACTATATTTTGTAATTCTCCAATGTCGAAATCGTGTTGGGTGTCGGTAATCGGCGATACCGCTCTTCCTTTGCATGACACTTATCTTTTCATTTCCCTGCCAAATCTGAATGGGTCGGTCTTTGGTGATACCTCTGCCAAAGTTCAATCGTAAAAAAATAAGACTTTCAATTGTCGACGCCGATGAGGATCAGTGTTCAACTATTTTAAACTTTTTCAAACTATTTTCAACACCTTTAACGTTTATCGATGCCAAACTCCTAAGCACGTCGGGGAGAGCTTTAGTGTGTTGATTCCCTAAGCAGTTTATTGAGGACCCTTTAATGATTAAGATGATTCTTTGCTGTATGTTTAGGTAGGCTTTAGAATGAACATAAAAATAAGCACAAGTATCAGTTTCATACTGAAGGCATAACATACAGTGTAAAGGATCAAGTGGTACCCAAATGTAAAAAATAAACATAGACTTTTAGGGTGTGTTGAGTGCTCAACACAACCCATTGTAAAAAATATATTGAGATCATTACCTGTGAGGTATGATGCTAATATTTCTACCCTTGAAGATAGACCATGCCTTGATAAGCTCACAATGGATGAACTACATGGGATCCTCACAACATATGAGATGAGAACATGGAAGGAGAAACTAGCGAAAGGATAAATGACCTTCAAGACATCAAAAGGAAAGAAGAAACAAGAGAAGGTGTCTTATGAAGATCAATTAGAGGTATCTGATGAATAAACTCAAGAAAGGAACTAGTAGATACAAGGGAAAGTTTCCTCTGATATGTTTCAACTATGGAAAGATTGGACATTTTTCTTCCAAATGTCCCTATCCAAAACAAGAAGAAAGTGATGATGAAATAAATTTCAAAGACAAAAGGATAGGGACATTTGGAAGAAAGACCAAAGACAAAAGGAAGGGCTACAAAAATAAAAATATGTTTTATACCCAAGAGGAAAACAATTTACCTGAAGAACGTGAAGATGAATAATCAAAACATCTATTTATGGGTATATAAACCCAATATAATTCCTCTAAAAACACTTTTGAGGTTGAAGAAGACTCATAGGTTGAAGGAGTAGTAGACGTAGAAGCATAACTAATCAGTGCTCTAGAAGAACTCAGAAAATACAAAAAGAATAACAAGCTACCGAGGGAACAACTTCAAGAGTTTGAAGAATTCCCTTAACATATATCAACACATCTTCCTTTTATATTTCTATTCTTTCCATAATTTTGGACATAAGGAAATACACTATAAGTCTTATGGAAGATACAATCATAGAAACATCCAAAAGTATAACAACAAGAAAGATGCAAAGAAAATAAATTATAACCCTTTTTCTCCATTAAAAGACTTTAATCATGAATGCCAAATATGAAATAATTATTGTCATACAACTAGTAAATGTAGGTTGTCCACAAAGCTAGATAACCTCAATCATAAGGACAAGAAAATATGGAAAGCAAAAAATGAGAAAATGAAGATGACAGAATTTAAAGCAGCTATGTATTCCAAAAATGAAATATGACAGTGGTATATAGACAATGGGTGTTCTAAACACATGAATGGAGATCAGAGCAAGTTTCTCGAATTGGAGAAGAAAGAAAAAGGAAGTGTCACATTTGGAGATACTATGTGTTGGGACTCAGAAATGTCGTATTTTCATCCACCTTTCCCTTCATCATTCTTCACATTTCATCGCCCCATTAACCTTTCATGATATCATTTTCATAAATATATTTGGGTTTCATATTATAATTTTCCACTTTATTCATTTTAGTATTAAAAAAAAATTTGTGATTAAATATTAGAAAATTTACATGTTTTCATATATATCTCAAAAATGTGTGAGCTTTGTAATGTGTAGGAATATGTCAAGGATTAATTCAAAAAGACTTCTCGAATATATCCTCCACCATTTCAAGGAGATAGTTATTCAAAGCCTATTCCAAGCAGAAGATAATGGGGAATGGATAACATATATTATCCAAGATATATGAGATATATGTGTGAGGATTTGAAGGGATCATATTTTGTAATAATGGGAAAGTAGTTGAGAGAATAGTGTATCTGTAATTATGAGATGCTTATCTTATTTTAAAATCTCTCACGTATAAAATAGAGTGCTCTCTCTTCATGAGGGAGTAGTCATTAGGATTTGAAAGAAACAAGTCTGAAATGAATCTTAGAAAGCTGGATTAGTCTTAGATTTTTATGTAGAGTCTGGGGTTTGTAATTTTGGAGAAAGGAATTATTAGTTTGATTCATGCATTCATTATTGTTTCATGATTTGTCATTTGATTCTTATAATGTAATTTGAGATAGCTTCATTCCCCTGAGCTCACATATATGTTGTTTTTCATTAAACTCTTCACATGTTGTATTTCTTTTCCTTCATGTAATTTTCCATTCCTAGATTAATTTGATTTCAACACTTTCATTTTGAAAGTGTGTGTCAGCTTTAAGAAGAGTTAGATTAGAATAATTCCACTTCTATCCTACATATACTGTGCGTGTGCTTCTTAAGTCTACAAACTTCAGATTGAAAAATTAAATGGTTGGGAAAGTATTACAACGTAATTAATACAACATTGGTTTGGCCCAACGTAACAACTGTTGTTCCCTTCATACGATTGTTGTTCCCTTTGTAGGTAGTGTCATTCATTTGAATGGAACACCCATCATTCCCTTTGTTATGATTTTTGTTCCCTTTCTAGGTAGTATCGTTCATTTGAATGGAATAACTGCATGTCAAAGATAGGATAGTTTGCATCTTTGGAGGACGAGGTGTTGAAAATGAAAGGTAAGAGCCTACGTAGGCACCAAGTAAAATGATTGTGCAAACACCTACCTTTGGCTAATGCATAGAGGTTATATAGGTGCATAGACTTTGCTGACATTCTTGAAAGAGAAGACGAATCCTCGATTGATAAACTAATGTTAGACTAAGGTTGTTTTTAGGACATCTTCAGAGACCAACATTTTGGCATCGTTGCTGGGGAAGCACGATGGATTGAGGTATCAGTTTCTTTTTCATTTCAATTCATGCAAGTGTGATCTACATGTGTTGGTAAGGGGTCATATCAGCTACTTGAGTGGAGACTCATCATGTTCTCCCTGCCAACTATGTAAGTGTGAATTTCAATTTCTGCAAAGAGTGTTTCAATTTCTATAAGTGTGAACTTCAATTTCTACAAAGAGTGTTTCAATTTCCACAATAGTGATTTCAATTTATGTAAGTGTGTTTGATTTCCACAACTATGAAGAGTAATTCTTTTCTTGTTTTAGTGAGAATGTTTTTATTTCAGTTTTTCATTTTCGATTTGGGTGTTGTAAGAATCCTTTTTCAATATGGTTTAACTATGAGTTTAATATTGGAACAACTCACTCAGATCTTAGCAAAAGTTGGGAAGCCCTCTTCTTGGGAAGAGGAGATCTTTACAGCAGCTGAGAGATTAATTACTCCTCCAACAACAAACAATGAATCAACATACGAAGAATCTGGCATATTTAATGAAGAACAATTAAGCGAGCAGGAGGTCGAGGAGGACAATGAGGAGCTACAACATGACCTAAAGGAGGGAAATGGCACCTTCAAAATCCTTATCAAAAGTTGGTTTCAAGAAAGTACCAGGTTAGTTCCATTTAGTTTTTCTTTTTGTTTTGTTAATTTAGAGTTTCAGCAGCTGATTTCGCAGGTTTATACATATTTTCGATTCTCATTTCTGAAATTAAAAGATAACATATTCTTATTTATGTTGCGTGCATGGCTACACTGGAAGTTTGGCTACATGTAATGAATCTCTAATTTTTAATTAGGATAGACTAGGTAGGGTAAACGAATAAAAAAAAACCATGCTTTTGTTTTTCAGTTTTTGTTTTTGTTTCGAATAAGTATGCTCTCTTCCCGTGCCTTGTTGCGATTTGGAACATAAGAAAGTAGAGATCAAAGAAATGACTATGAGTTGTTTTCATGAATGATTTGGAATTGTTGAAAATTTGAACACAATGCTTAATTGATTTTGTTCTTCAATTTTCAAATTAATTTTCTCCATTTGCTAAAGAATTTTTATTCAATTTGATTTGCCTCAAATGCTAATAAAATTTCTAGTTTTCTTTAAAAAAAATAAAAAACTAAAAAAAAAACAAAAAAAAACAAAAAAAAATAAAGATATCTTACAAAAGGAGAATTGGGTTCTCATGATTTTTGGACAGGAAGTGTATAATATTTTGATGAACAAACCTTGTAAATTTCAGCCCAACCCAGTACATCGTTTTCGCGAAAATCAACATCATTATTTCGATCCATTTCTCTTATATCTCGAGATCTATGCATCATATGGCTCTAATTTTTGGCGTGCAGAAGTATTGGGACCATAGGAACCTGTCCACAAAATTCCAACCGAATCCAATTTGTAGCTTGTGAGAAAATCGTCTCTGAAGTTTGTTGTTACACACCTGTAGCACCCTGCAACAAAAACAATAATAAAAATATTTTCAATGCAATTCATATCACAATAATATGTTATCATACCATGGATAAGAGATCCGATTTGTTGGGCTGAGGTTGTGGGATCCATGCCACTGTTTTCACCACCTTCTTCTTTCATAATCCACCAAATTAAACTTTAAAAATAAAGTTCCCATTGCATGTCACAATAAACTTGCGTGGTTTAGTGGTAATGCATTGGAGTTGTTGCTATAAATTTCTGAGTTCAAATCTTGCACCCTCCATTTTCATGATTAACCGATTTTTGGGCAAATCCATAACCCAGGTCAATGCACATATTCCACCATTTTCAGGATTAACCCATTTTTGGACAAATCCATAACCCATGTCAATGCACATCTTCCACCTTAGCACCATCCGCTACAATTTAAAAATAACAATAAATAATAAATATAAAAATTAAAAAATAATAAATATAATAATTTAAAAATAATAAATAATAAATAAATAAAGCTTTAAAACAAAATCTTTCTAGTTTACTTATTTTTTAAAATTTTCTAGTTTATTTAGGAATAATCGGACTTATAAAAAAAAAACTCAAAACAACAATAAAAATATAAAATTGCAAATGGACATTTCCTAAAGCCTGAAAACAATGTCAAAATAATGTTTATGCTAACTTGGTTTCTTGAGTCACTTTAGGCCGCGATCAACAATGAAACAAGCGTGCCTCAACAACAGGTACAAAAACACATTTTATTTCTTTCATTTTCCGCATTGGTACTTCTTTCTGTATGCTATGTTTTTTGAACTTCTCACAAGTTTTCATGCAGGAATTTGTACTAAGTTTTTTCAGGTTTTGGACACACTCGCGTTTCGTCTTGAAGTGATTTTTAGAAATCACCAATATTTTCATGAAAAACATGCTTTAAGGAACTTCTTTTCACCATATACATCATGACGTTTTCTATTACACCAAACCCATATCATAAACACCATTTTGCGTCATGAATTCTTTCCTCACATTTCTCCTTCAAAGCATATTAGTAATCTATGTGTTGAAGCCCATCTTCCATTGCCTTATCCGTCAATACTTCATACAAGCCTATCTTTCTGAGTTGCATACATTTCTTTATCTTTTTCAGTTCTTCTTTTTCCTTCTGAATAAAACCAGCCACGTCCTTTTCTATGACTACTTTGCCTTGTTCTCCTTGCCATACAAACCTGTTGCTACTGATACATTTTCATCTATAGTCCTACCAATAATTTTGTATGAACTCGCATTGACTAATGTGGGATTCCTTAAGGCCCACCTTTCAACAAGTCTTTCCCCATCAAACTCAGTACCTTATCTGGGATAGAGACTAGAGTCCTTTTGAGTACCTGGAGGCTTGCATGCCTTAATGGAAAGTTCTCTCACTGAAAATCATGGGAATACATCGCTATCCCTTCATTGTTATATCTTGCAAGTGGCTCAACATCGACAAATCCATTCGCACTTCGCAAGATTTACTTAGGTACCTTGGCACTCATTGACATCAATGGTCAGTTTACCTTGCATTGGTTAAGGACATTCATCAATGGACGGTAATCCAATGATTTCTCTTCATGCTCGACATCGACACATTCATTCACATGAATAGAATTGTACCATCAGGTTTAGAAACAAGTGAATACTATACACTTTTTCATGACTCCACCAATAGTTGCAACATTATTTTTCAACTATATGAGACTACCATAGTTCCACTTTCATACTTCCTCTTTTCCATGATTCATCAGCAGTAGTTTAGATTCCTCCACTTCACATTCTTTGATCCAACAGTTATAGTAGTCACAACTACAACAACAATCACCTTTCACATGATCCTGCATAAGTGACATCTTCCATGCTCCAACAACCGCATCAACCATATTCCTATTACATAGTTCATCAAAATTTTGGGTAAGTGGAGGTATGTTATTTTATAAACTTTAATCATGTAATTCCTCAACTGCTAGCAATGGAAAATTTGGAAAATTCCCTCACCAAGCCCCATTTCCTTTTCACTTATATGACCCATGCCAAGTTGCATGCAGACACGCAACCAAATCAGTTGGGGGGTAGGGGACTTTATTCATCATCACTCCATTTGTCCACTACCATCATTCCATTTTTCATCTCATTTACCATTTACCAACATTTCTTTTCCAACGATACTCTGTTGCACTTTGCTTCATAAGAATTGGTATACATATTGGAATGATTCACAAATATGAAAAAGGGATTTCTTATACTCAATGATGTTTCCTTATGCACATTGATAGTTTATCTTTTCCCATAAGTATATGGGTAAATTATTATCATAACAACAAGAGAACAAATAACGAAATGAATGTTGTTAACACAAGAACCAACATTCTTTATATTCATAGTTGTCACACAGGAACCAACCATAAGAAAATGTCAGTTGTTACTCATGTAAATCCCATCCTGGAAACATTCATTATCATCAATCAAAGATGAAATTCATATGCTAAATTTTCTTGAGAAGATCCATGCACAGTTGCATGTAGACATGCAACAAGTTCAGTTGGGGGGTATGTTGGGACTCATAAATGTTTTATTTTCATCCACCTTTCCCTTCATCATTCTTCACATTTCATCGCCCCATTAACCTTTCATGATATCATTTTCATAAATATATTTAGGTTTCATATTATTATTTTCCACTTTATTCATTTTAGTATTAAAAAGGAATTTGTGATTAAATATTAGAAAATTGACATGTTTTCATATATATCTCAAAAATGTGTGAGCTTTGTAATGTGTAGGAATATGTGAATCATTAATTAAAAAATACTTCTCGAACATCTCCTCCAACATTTCAAGGAAATATTTATTCAAAGCCTATTCCATGGAGAAGATCATGGGGAATTGATAACATATCTTATCCAAGATATATGAGATATATGTGTGAGGATTTGAAGGGGTCATATTTTGTAATAATGGGGAAGTAGTTGAGAGAATAGTGGATATGTAACTATGAGATGCTTATCTTATTTTCATATCTCTCATGTATAAAAGAGAGTGCTCTCTCTTCATGAGGGAGTAGTCATTAGGATTTGAAACAGACAAGTCTTGAATGAATCTTAGAAAGATGGATTAGTATTAGATTTTTATGTAGAGTTTGGGTTTTTTAATTTTGGAGAAAGGGATTCTTACTTTGATTCATGCTTTCATTATTGTTTCATGATTTGTCATTTGATTCTTGTAATGAAATTTGAGATAGATTCATTCCTGTGAGCTCACATATATGTTGTTTGTCATTAAACTCTTCACATGTTGTATTTATTTTCTTTCATGTAATTCTCCATTCCTAGATTAATATGATTTCAACAATTTCATTTTGAAAGTGTGTGTTAGCTTTAAGGAGAGTTAGAGTAGATTAATTCCACTTTGATACTGCATATACTGTGTGTGTGCTTCATAAGTCTATGAGCCTCAGATTGACAAATTAAATGGTTGGGAAAGTATTACAACGCAATTAATACACCATTAGTTTGGTCCAATGTAACAACTATCATTCCCTTCGTATGATTGTTGTTCCCTTTGTAGGTAGTGTCGTTCCCTTTGTTATGATTGTTGTTCCCTTTGCAGGTAGTGTCATTCATTTGAATGGAACAACTGCATGCTAAAGATAACATAGTTTGCATCTCTGGAGGATGAGGTATTAAAAACGGAAGGTAAGAACCTACATAGGCACCAAGTGAAATGTTTGCACCAACACCTACCTTTGGCTGATGCATAGATGTTATATAAATGCATAGACTTTGCTGACATTCTTGAAAGAAAAGACAAATCCTCGGTTGATAAATTAATGTCATATTAAGGTCATTTTTAGGACATCTTCAGAGCCCAACATTTTGGCGTCGTTTCCAGGGAAGCACGATGGATTGAGGTATCAGTTTCTTTTTCATTTCAATTCATGCAAGTGTGATCTACATGTGTTGGTAAGGGGTCATAGCAGCTACTTGAGTGGAGACTCATCATGTTCTCCCTGTCGACTATGTAAGTGTGAATTTCAATTTCTGCAAAGAGTGTTTCAATTTCTGCAAGTGTGAATTTCAATTTCTGCAAAGAGTGTTTCAATTTTTGCAGGAGTGATTTTAATTTCTGCAAGCGTGTTTTATTTCCGCAACTGTGAAGAGTAATTTTTTTCCTATTTCAGCGAGAATGTTTTTATTTCAGTTTTTCATTTTGATTTGGGTGTTGTAAGCATCCTTTTTCAATATGGTTTAACTATGAGTTTAATCTTGGAACAACTCTCTCAGATCTTAGTGAAAGTTGGGATCCACTCCCCTTGGGAAGAGGAGATCTTGACAGTAGCTGAGAGATTAATTACTCCTCCACCAACAAACGATGAATCAACATACAAAGAATCTGGCATATTTAATGAATAACAATTAGATGAGCAGGAGGTCAAGGAGGACAATGAGGAGCTGCAACATGATTTGAAGGAGGGAAATGGTGCCTACAAAATCCTTATAAAACGATGGTTTGAAGCAAGTACCAGGTTAGTTCCATTTAGTTTTTCTTATTATTTTGTTAATTTAGAGTTTCAACAACTAATTTTGCATGTTTATACATATTTTTGATTCTCATTTCTGAAATTAAAAGATAACATATTCTTATTTATGTTGCGTGCATGGCTAAACTAGAAGTTTGACTACACGTAACTAATCTCTAATTTTTAATTAGCATAGAGTAGGTAGGGTAAAAGAATAAAAAAAATCCATGCTTTTGTTTTTGAATATTTGGTTTTGTTTCGAATAAGTATGCTCTCTTCCTGTGCCTTGTTGCAATTTGAAAGATTAGAAAGTAGAGATCAAAGAAATGGCTATGAGTTGTTTTCATGAATGATTTGGAATTGTTGACGATTTGAAGACAATTCTTAATTGATTTTGTTCTTCAATTTTCAAATTAATTTTCTCCATTTTCCAAAGAATTTTTATTCAATTTGATTTGTCTCAAATGCTAATAAAATTTCTAGTTTTATTTAAAAAAAAAAATAAAAAATACAAAATGAAGATATTAAATTTAAGATATCTCACAAACAGAGTATTGGGTTCTCATGATTTTTGGACAGGAAGTGTATAATATTTTGATGAACAAACCCTGTAAATTTCATCGCAACCCAGTACACGGTTTTCGAGAAAATCAACATCATCACTTCCATCTATTTCTCTTATATCTCTAAATCTATGCATCAGATGGCTTTGAATTTTGGTGTGCAAAAGTTTTGGGACCATAGGAACCTGCTCACAAAATTCCAACTGAATCCAATTTGTAGTTTGTGAGAAAATCGTCTCTGAAGTTTGTTGTTACATGCCTGTAGCACCCTGCAACAAAAACAATAATAAATATATTTTCAATGCAATTCATATCACAATAATATGTTATCGTACCATGGATAAGAGATCCAATTTTTTGGTTGGAGGTCGTGGGATCCACACCACTGTTTTCACCACCTTCTTCTTCCATAATCCACCAAATTAAACTTTAAAAATAAAGTTCCCATTGCATGTCACAATAAACTTACGTGGTCTAGTGGTAATGCATTGGAGTTGTTGCTATAAAGTTGTGAGTTCAAATCTTGCACCCTCCATTTTCATGATTAACCGATTTTTGGGCAAATCCATAACCCACGCTGTTGCGCCTCTTTTGTCACCTTAGTGAGAAAAATAGAGGTGCTTGCAAGCTTAGTTGGGTTTGCTAAGCGGGACAACTGGAAGGAAAAGGGTTAGAGAAAGAAACATAAAACAATAACTAAGAATTAAACTAAGAAATAAAACAACAACTAAATTGATAAACATAGGGACATAAGGACAAAAGAAACAATGAGATCCATGTCACCAATGATAAGGCTAATATTAGTGAAAGAAAACACCGAGAAGCAAGAGGACTATGAGTCCCTTCTTTCTCCAAGGGAGGGCTCTTGGACCCCCACAAATAAGCTCTTCTTACAACTCTTGAAAATGAAAATGAAAATGGTGAAAGAATTCTTTGCTAATCCACTCAAGGGGTGAGATGGATTGCCCAATGCAATGATGCAAGTATACGCTTGGTAAGGATAGAAGATTCATCAAGAGAATAATGGCAGCATAACTTTGCTATGAATTCCTTGAAAAATGAAGTGTATCCATGGCCTTTTTATAGCATTCCTTTGAGTTATTGTCCAACTAGTTTGTAGTGTGTAAAGAGGCTAATTAGGTCATTTCTAGGTCTTTGACCAGCCACCCAGTCGAATCCAGTCTAGATTTGAGTGTCAAATCAACTTGGAAAATGAGCCAGAAGTGGGTGGGAGGCCGACCACTCTCATAAATGCGTTGTTTCTCAGGGGCGCAGATTTTTGCGACAACAATCACGCATCGTGCACATGTGCGCCATTTCTGCATTCCTATTTCGCACATGTGTGCGCACACCCTGTGTCTTCATAGCGCCCTTTAATTTTTCACTAGTTGTATAGTTTTGACCCTTTGGGAATGCTTTTGTGTTAATTCGGGTCCATGGATGACCTCATAACTGTTTGACGATGTTGAATTCTTGTAACCATTTTGCGGACGAAATTTCAGTGATAACAGATTCTCTCTGATGGATGAGGTTAGGAGCATACGTATAGACAAAATCCATCAATGTTTCTTCTACTGAGAGTGTTGTTGTAAGAGAGAGAAATAGTGGGAGTGTCAAGAGTGCCCCGTTGGAGGGAGAAGGGAACCTGTAGAACCCAACCTTCCATAAGGTGTGTAAAAAATAAACTGTGTACAAATGTGGCGGGCATGCCCCATGCTCGTGTCATGTAATTTAAAAAGAGGATTGAAGTGTTGATGTAGACAACTCCAGCGCCCTCGGGGGTAGTCGTGATAAAGGCAAAAGATGATTCTGCAGAGGAACATACTCTGAATAGTAGGCAGTGACATCTGTAAGAAGTATCACGGACTCTATAGGCATTAATAGCCCAACCAAGTTTAGAGGTCTTCGGCAAGTATAAGAACTAACTGAAATAGTCACAAAGTAAGACCCGCCGTAACATGAGGAAGTGTTGACGTCGAATGTTATGGGGGTCAATGAAAACAAGGAGCAATTGTGGTTCTCCCTGTGCCATCCGAGATCTCTCATTGGTAAGGTAATGAGAGTCAAGATACTGTCACCCTTCTGGAAAACTGTGCTAATGTCGACAAAAAGGGGGACGTGACTCCCAGAAGAAAAGGGCTTCGTGAAATCTACTAGGTGAGGTTAGGAATTGGAGGAGGTACATGGACGAATTTGAGATGTAGGAGGACTCAAGACAACCCTTGGTTGGGGTATATGTGAGATAAAAGTGGCCACAACCGTTCAACGAGGTCGAGTGTCAGGGGGATAACAAGACAGGGGATAAGTTGTGCCAGAGGCGTGACAAAGTGAACAAACTCAGAGGGCAGAGGTAAGTGGCCTATGGGATACTCTGAATATATGGACGTCGTCCTTAAGGGTAGATGATAAGTAGTGCCCCAACCAAGGGTGACATGGGTTGATTTTTCCAAAAAAGGGAAGAAGGCCACCAAAGGTGACGACAGAAAAGGGTAATGTAAATGCTAGAAACAAAGGCGTTTGTACAATAAATAAAGAATATGTTGGGATAAGTGTACAAATACAGAAACAGGTGCCCCGATGTAATATGGTTGGCCCAGGTAGGGTGCAAATTGCTTGGAGAACTGGTGGAGGGTGGGGGCCCCATGGGTGGGTTTCTGTATGAGGTAGGTGAAATGAAGGGAAATTTGTAGATGGAAAACTGATTGTGGATGAAATGGAGGGTTCATGATACTACGGAGGTGCAGTAAAAAAAAATAGAACCGTGAAGAGATAATTTGGGAGTTCATTGGGGAATCTAGAAAAATGAGGAGAAGGAGTATGTGGCTGATTCACAACATGATGTAAGACTATCGGGACTCCCATCCCTAAAGGGTTTTGAAAAACAACATGAGTGTCAAAGGCGCAAAAGGGTGCTATAAATGGGACAACTCATGTGGGTAAGAGTGCTATTGGGTGACAGTACCGAAGATGTAAATGGAGGTGTTGGTACTACAGAGCCAGAGATGGGGATCGTAGAGGTAGATGTCAGAGGGTGTGACTCGAGATGAAAGTGAGATTTAGAGGGAATGGCTACATGCCAGTGCTGAGTATATATTTGAAGGGGTTGCGTTGATGTATGATGACCGAGTACCTGCACACATGACAAACAAATGCCCGATGTGAACAATATCTGAAGATAATCGAGCACACGAACATTTATTTGATAATTTTGAATATGTGCATGCGTACCTGGTTGGGATATGAAAAAAATGGCATCCTAAGGGCTCAAGATGAAAAGAGGCCCGGGGATTGCCATGATGTAGATAATGGGATGCTGATCCTGTGGCTGAAGACAGATTGAGGAATGGACACCTGGAGCTCCCAGAATGGTGAGTGGAAGTTTGGCGAAAAGGCCTATATATAGCTGTAGGGCCCACATTGCCACCTCATTTGTACTTTCTGCTATAGTGATTTTACGAGAAGTATTCAGAGGAGGTTTGGAGATTTCGGGAGAATGAGGCAGTCGATCAAGGACCAATGAGCTTCAAGTTAGTAGTCTGATCATCCTGCATAGAATTAGGGTTTCCATTTTTGGATAGGGCCTGTATTGAGGGCCATACAAGGGGTTTTATGCATGTAGGCCCCCATTCATAGCCCATTGGAAAGTTGCGCCAGCATTCTTTAGGCCAAACGACATGACATGATATGAAAATGTACCCCAAGGGGTAGTGAATGCGATTTTGTATTGATCGGCGAGGTGGATTTGGATTTGATTATAACTAGAGAAACCATCCATGAAGGATAGAGCCTCGTGGCCTATGCAGTCGTCGATAATTTAATCGATGAAAGGCGTTGGAAAATTGTATTTGGGACATGCATGATTGAGATCACTAAATTATGTGCAGATGCAGATAGTGCCCTGTTTTTTATTGACGGGTACAGGGTTGGAAACCCATGAGGTATAGGCGATGGGGTAGACGAACCCAACCGTGCTTACTTTGTCAATTTCAGCTTTGATGGTCGTTGCTTTGGATAGGTGTAACACTCGTTGTTTTTGACGAACTGGTGTAATGTCGGGCCAGGTGTCAATGTGATGTTCGACGATAGAGGGATCGAGGCTAGGTATTTCCATGTATGACCAGGCAAAAATATTTCGATATTCTTGGAAGAGGGATTTATAGGTGGTGATTTCTTGAGGAGTGAAAGCGGCCCCAATGGTGGTTTCCTCGACGATGCCATTTTTGATGGAAATGTCAATTTTAATGGTCAGGGAATGTTGGCCATGTTACCTTCTTCAAAATCATCAGGGGTAGGAATGGGGTTTTTGAACCAGTCGATGGGCTCTGATGGGATAAAATCCTTGGTTTTGACCGCGTATATGGGGTGTTGGTTAGGAGGCATGGAGGCTTTCTGTGGAAAGAAGAGTGCACGGTGGTGTAGCGCATCCCATGGGTAGTCAAGTTTGTTTAGCTCTTATAGTATTTCCTTTTCATACTGGAATTGGTGGGAATACAAGGGGTCGTGAAGAGTTATATCGGTGACTGTTGTCATGTGGCTGCCCCCTAATGATGAAGAAGTAGGGGTAATGATGCAAGGAAATTGCGATGGTTCGCTCGACATAAACCAAATATCGAAGTATTGAGGAGTACCCATGGTAGTTGGATGTAAAATTTTCATAGGGAAATGAGCGAGAGAGTTGGGGGGATTGGGGGGTGAATCCTTAGATAAGTCATCCAAGAACCATGGAGGCGTTGGAAGGGCCTCGAGTTCGGGAGAAATGACGTGAAGGATCTCTAGTGAAAAGGTAAGGTCAATTATCGATTCTGTGGGTCTTTGAAGCAGGGTCAATTGGCGTTGCCTGTATTCAATGATCATAGGACACTGGTATGTAAAATGATCTAAGGATTCACATAGAGAGCAAGGGAATCTCATACGTTCATTGACTGAAGTTGTGACATAATGGATGTCAGTGATTTTTGGTAGGGATGACGTAGTTGGACTGGGTTCGCTCTAAAAGCTTTGTCGTATGACAGCTAATGTCTGCGGAAAGCGTGGAAGTGTTAGGCAATGGTGGGTATAATGGCCATATTCTGAACATATAATGCAAGCGAATTTGGTTCACAACCCTTTACTACTTGAATGAGGGGTGGTAGCTGCAGTACTTGCTATAGTAGCGAGTGTTGAGGGAGTTTGATTGAGTGGAATCAAATTCCGTAACTCTGGTAGAGATGGGCAGTTGTTGGTTTGGTGTCCATATTTCTCACCTAGCGCACAAGGAGGTTGGATGCGTGGAGGAAGTGGAGCTGTGGGCTCCTTCTTCTTTCTCATGCCCCCAGCTGTGGCAAGGGGGGTAGTGAGTGGGGGTGTAGAGGGTATGGTGGGAGTGAGTATGGGAATCATCATTGGGATTCCTTCTTTTTGGGGGGAAGGGATGGTCGAGGGACCATCTCGGGTGGATGTAAATACCAAACAAGAATTGCTAACACCATATTAGGGAGGGTAATCATTGCGGCTACTTGGAAAGCTTCGACGCCAAGTGGAGGGTAAAAGAAGGGGATTTGAGTAATGGCTTGGGGATCTGTCTCCCAAACTGGGATATGGCCTTGGGGAGAGGGGAAATCATGGACTGGTGGGTTCGACGAGTTCGAAGGAGGATCATGAGGGGGGAGTTCTGTGACTAGTGGGACGTCAGATATGATAGAAGCCTCCCTAGGAGGAAGGGTATCCTCTATGTCAGTTCCGTTAGATGATATGGCACATACTTGATTGGAAGGATGAAGGAGTGGTGGTGCTCCATGGTAGGTTCCTAACAATGATGGATCTTTGAAAATTCCGGGACCCATTTCGATGAGTGGATAGGCGTCATGACACATGTGGATGAGAGGAAGAATGTTATCGATGTTGGCAGATGGGTTAGGCTTGTAATGTGAGACCTGGTCAGTGGTAACGATCTTCCTGTTATGGGGGAACATCATTGTTCTAAAGACGAACGAGGCAAATGCCTTCATAGCGTACATGTAGCTATGAAAAAACATGATATTATAATCGAGTTGGGCGTCAATAACTTCAATGTCAATGAGAATAGTCTTTCCCCCGAGTTCTATTGGGACATTTTGGAAGAGCCTTTCAGAAGATGATGGTCATCCTTCATAGGCTCGTAAGGTAATGGAAGAGGGTATGAGTTCGGGGGAACCAAGTTTCTGCCATACATATTTCGACATAATGCATGTAGATGCACCTTCATCGATGATACACCGATGAACTGTAATGTTTCGTATTTTCACTAGGATTTGAAAAGCGATCAAAGTGGGAAGGCGAGGTTCTCCGCTATCGAGATCAAATGTAATGAGCCGAGTATCTGCGAGGTTGACTGCCCCCAAGGTGGAAAGTAATGATTTTCACTGAGTGGGACAAGTTTGAAGGACTTCTAATACTGACATGGCAGTCGAGGATTGTGCTAAGTCATCAACCAAACTGTAATTATGAGCTGCCCTAGCCTGTGGGTTGTGGACATTCCTGCGCAATGGGATGCGATGGATGTGAAGAGGTGGCTCTATGTTAGGGCGAGGGATCACCAACGGGGGTCCCGTTGGTGCGGGTATTGTTTATGGAGGAATGGGAGGGGACTCAGTGGGTGCATGATACTGACGATTACGTGTTTTAAGAAGGATTTCTTCCTCACTATTGAGGAGGATTCTGCGATCTGCTAGATTGTTTGGATTGAGGTACTATCCCACATGAGGTGGGGGAGGCTGCGTGTTCTGTTGGGTGTTTATCACACCTTGGTGTGGAATAGGATTTGTAGCACGGAAGGGGGGGTTGTTGCACGTATTGTTGTGGGGCCTGCTGAGGGGCAGGCGGTGTTGGAGGATGGGGTAGACTGCTTGAGTCTTTCAACCATTTGAAATTAGTGATTTGGGGGAAATGACGAGTATAATGATCGAAATCACTACAAAGGGCACAAGGGAAGTTGGTTTTAACATTATTGTTATTTCTCCCTTGATGCCTATTATTATTGCCCCCCTGGGGGTTCTGGTTCCCTTGGTTTTGGTTTCCCCCAGTAGGTTGGTTCTACTGGGGTTGATTCCTGCCTTGACCTGGGTTGTTGTTGTTCTTGTTTCTTCCTTTCTTTTTGGCATTATTTGATGGGTGGGTCAAATTTTCCGTATTCAGCTATTCGAAATTTTGATATTGTTGAACGGGAGAGGGTTGAACAAAATTCACCCCAACATGAGGATGTGGGGGAGTAATGGGTTGTGGGGGACTAGGAAATGGAAAGTATGGATTCTGTGGGGGTAACGATCCATAAGGTACATAGGAAGGCATGGCTCTTTCACTAGTACTATAAGCTGAGGTAGAGGGGTTACCAGAACTTGTTTGAATAGGTGGGTGTATGGGGGGTGCTGGCGGTGGCCCACTGATGGGTAGAGGCATAACAATAGGGTATGGTTGTTGATAAGGGGGTGGGGGGTAATAAGATGTGCCCCCATATGCTAGCAGATATTGAGGTGTTCCATACATTGGTGGTTGTTGGGGTTGTGAACCATGGTGAGTGGTATTACTAATCAATCCATTTTCTAAGTGAGACATCCCAGGTTTGTCTTGGCCAAACGACACAAGTTTTGGGAGATCAGGGAGTACAGTGTATAAGTACCCTGACTATGAATAAATTAGGTTGTATTTTTGAGCCTTACTGATGGATTCTTCTTCTGATTGAGGGAAAGTGGAAGATACATCCTTACCGAGGAGAGAGACAAGTGATCTAAGAAACCAGTCAAGACACTTCTGTTTGGTGGTTTCTTCTTTGCACAAACTACATCGCCTATGCCACTCATGAATGTGACCATCGATATGTGTGGCTGATGTTTTTTTGAAATTAGAGAGTAGCTCCAAACCATTGTCATGGCAGATTGGTAATTGGAAGAAGGTAAAAAATGCTTTGACCAAGGACTCGAAAGTCGCATGGGACCCTGATTTTTCATCTACATACCATTTGGCTGATGGGCCAGTGAGTGTTCGTTGAAATAATTGTAGTCTGATGGAATCATCCATAATGATGTTGGAAGAGCACCATAGGTGAAAATTCATGACATGGTTGGCAGGGTCATTTCCTGCCTTTCCTTCAAACTTGGGTATGTCTGAAGGTAGTTTAGTGGGCATTGCAGGCCATGTGGGATCATGCAATATAGGATCATTGGTGAGTTTTCTTAGATCTGGTATGTTAAGAGAGGCCAAATATGGCATTAAGAGTGTTGTTTGAGGATTAGCTCCCGCCATAGTGTGAGTGTGTTGTGAACCTGACCTTGGAGGGGGGCTAGGTGGGTTGGTACTTCCCCCCTTGAGAGGAAGTTGCCCCCTCGTTTTTGTGTAAAGGAGAGTGAGTGGACAGAAGACCTTGGGAAGTGGACCCAAGGAATGTGGAACCAAGCAAGGCTGATCCTAAGACAATGGCACTCACTGGAGTGTGAGACGGTGGTGTCGATGAGTGGGCAATACCAGATACTCCCCCTAAGATAAGAGGGAGGTTTAACAAGCGTCGAGAACGACGGGGATTCTGTGGGTCCCCTATGATGTCCAACTAGTTGAGTGAATGTGTGAAAATGGTGATGAGAGTAGTAAAGAAATAAGAGCCTTTGTTGCAAATTTTGAACTTTACACAATATATATATCAAAATCAAAATGTAATTAGAAGTGCGTCATACATAAAGTGTTTTGAAAAAGAAGCATATATGTGGATAAGTGGGTTTTGTCCACGTGGGGAATAAAAGAAAACAAATGCTCATGTCCTAAAAGATGCAACATCCTTCCTCTCAAATAGCACTAGACCTTCCAATAGTACTCAACAGTGGGGTCTGAAGTCACCGGAAGATTAACTAGTGAAGGATGAAATAATCGGTTATAATGAGGGGTAAAGGGGGCATATCCTGAAAGAGCTAGAGATATTTCCCAATAGCCACACAAAATCTGATCAGGGTGCAATTGCAGCCCACAATTTCCACCTGGGTAGATGTCCTAAAATTTGGTCACTAGGTACCTCGGTCAAAGTGCGGCATTTAGATTTTCAGCCTAAGAAATGGGTCACGGGATGGATTCCGTCCAAGAGGTGGGTGCCTCAAGGGGGGATGCACAGAACAACCGGACCTTGACCTTTAACCCTTCACGGGTATCTCCCTGCCTTATGGTGTTAGGAACACTTGACTTGGAGGATTTTTAGTTCCCTATTTGACAACTTCTATGGTTTTGACAATGTGAGAACCAGATAATGGGGAGTTATTTGGATGCCTATCCCTAAAATCCTACCTAGACTAAAAAATTTCTTTTGGCACCTCCTATGGAGGAAAAATTAGTGAGTTTTTTAGAATTTTTTTAGATGTAGTTGTTTTGAGAGGTTGGGGGTGTGTGCCAACCTCGTTGAAATTAAATGGGAGTGGATAGTTTCATCAAGAAAAGGGTGGGGTGTTTTGGAATCCCTTTAGAGGAAACTTACTTTAACCTCCACGTTTCAAGAAGAAGCTATGTGAGTGATAAGTGACTTTTGTGTGTGAATGAGTGACAATGTGACAATTTTTTAATGAATTAGGTGTCACCTTGCTACATGTGGACTTCGCTTGGTCCTTACAAATTTTGATTACTTAATTAACTAAGTGCCTTTGGTACAACCTTGCATAATTCAAAAATCCCTAGAAAGCTAGCATGTGGACATGTGGGTTTATTACTATTCCTTTAACTCCCTGTTGTGATGTAATCTGAGAAAATCTTTGAAACTATCCTAGATTGTGATCATGTGGGCATGTATGGGCCCGTTACAAAACCTTTAAACTTTCCCTAGTGATTTGATCTAAGAAAGTAAATTTCAACACTATCCTATCTTTGTAGCATGTGGGCATGTATGGGCCCATTACAATCTTAAGATGTGTTTGAAAAAATAAACTAAGAGGAGTCCCAAGAAGGGTTGTTGTCCTCTCCTAAAGGTTTTAATCTTCTTAAGGGAGATGAAATCATTTCACAATCTTTTTTTGATATTCAAGGTCGCTTGGAGGCGTGAGAGAAGAGCATACTAAGTGATTGTTATCCAACTTCTAGTCCCAATGCAAGTTAGATGTGATTACAAATGATTTCCAACTTATATTTTTAGCCAAAACAAACCATCCATGTGGCGAAAATGAAAGCAAAGGAGGAAATAATGATTTTAACCCCCTAAGTGCCTATGTGTTTTGACTAACCCCTTTATATGAAGAGGGGACTAAGTGTGGTGCAGCCTAAAACATGCAGAAAATCACTTTTAAGAAGGCTAATGGTCTTCCCCAAATCTCAAGAACCTTACAATGTGAAATTTTTTGCACAGGTGCGCGGATCTCAGTGGAGATAGAGGTGCACAAAGCGCATGTGCACAAACTAAAAAAAGTTAATGAGCGCACGTGCGCAGAACAGAACTGTGATTTGAGCGCATGTGCGCACGATGCGCGTCTATGGGCCACAAAACCCATGCACAGGTGACACACAACTGTGAATGAAAATTTCGGGTGGAATTCTCTCAATTCACCTTGGAATTGGATGATTGGCAGGTTGGCTTAGGCCGGTTAATGCACCTGCAAGTTAAATAAACCAAAAAGAAGAGCTAGAAAAACTCAAATGGGGTAATAAATTGATACCTTTCCCCAGTGGAGTCACCAATCTGTTGCACCTCTTTCATCACCTTAGTGAGAAAAATAGAGGTCCTTGCAAGCTTAGTTGGGTTTGCTAAGTAGGACAGTTGCAAGGAAAAGGGTTAGAGAAAGAAACATAAAACAATAACTAAGAATTAAACTAAGAAATAAAACAACAACTAAATTGATAAACATAGGGACATAAGGACAAAAGAAACAATGAGACCCATGTCACCAATGATAAGGCTTATATTAGTGAAAGAAAACATCGAGAAGCAAGAGGACTATGAGTCCCTTCTTCCTCCAAGGGAGGGCTCTTGGACCCCCACAAATAAGCTCTTATTACAACTCTTGAAAATGAAAATGAAAATGGTGAAAGAATTCTTTGCTAATCCACTCAAGGGGTGAGATGGATTGCCCAATGCAATGATGCAAGTATACTCTTGGTAAGGATAGAAGATTCCTCAAGATAATAATGGCATCATAACTTTGCTATGAATTCCTTGAAAAATGAAGTGTATCCATGGCCTTTTTATAGCATTTCTTTGAGTTATTTTCCAACTAGTTTGTAGTGTGTAAAGAGGCTAATTAGGTCATTTCTAGGTCTTTGACCAGCCACCCAGTCGAATCCAGTCTAGATTTGAGTGTCAAATCAACTTGGAAGTTGAACTAGAAGTGGGTGGGAGGTCAACCACTCTCATAAATGCGTCGTTTCTCAAGTGCACGGCTTTTTGCAACAACAGTCGCGCATCGTGCGCATGTGCGTGATTTTTGCGTTCTTGTTTTGCGCATGTGTGCGTGTGCCCTGTGTCTTCATAGCGCCCTTTAATTTTTGCACTAGTTGTATAGTTTTGACCCTTTAGGAATGCTTTTGTGTTAATTCGGGTCCATGGATGACCTCATAATTGTTTGACGATGCTGAATTCTTGTAACCATTTTGCGGACGACATTTCAGTGATAACACACGCCAATGCACATATTCCACCATTTTTGGGATTAACCCATTTTTGGGCAAATCCATAACCCATGTCAATGCACATATTCCACCTTAGCACCATCCGCTACAATTTAAAAATAACAATAAATAATAAATATAACAATTTAAAAATAATAAATATAACAATTTAAAATAATAAATAATAAATAAAGAAATCTTTAAAACAAAATTTTTCTAGTTTACTTAATTTTAAAATTTTCTAGTTTATTTAGGAATAATCACACTTATTAAAAAAAACTCAAAACAACAATAAAAATATAAAATTGCAAATGGACATTTCCTAAATCCTGAAAACAATATCAAAATACTGTTTACGCTAACTTGGTTTCTTGAGTCACTTTAGGCCGCAATCAACAATGAAACAAGTGTGCCACAACAACAGGTACAAAAACACATTTTATTTCTTTCATTTGTCACATTGGTACTTCTTTCTGTATGCTATGTTTTTCAAACTTCTCACAAGTTTTCATGCAGGAATTTGTACTAAGTTTTTCAGGTTTTGGACACACTCATGTTTCATCCTGAAGTGATTTTTAGAAATCACCAATATTTTCACGAAAAACATGCTTTAAGGAACTTTTTTTCACCATATACATCATGATGTTTGTTGTTACACAAAACCCATATCATAAACACCATTTTGCGTCATGAATTCTTTCCTTGCATTTCTCCTTCAAAGCATATTAGTAATCTCTGTGTTGAAGCCCATCTTCCATTGCCTTATCCGCTAGTACTTCACACATGCCTATCTTTCCGAGTTGCATACATTTCTTTATCTCTTTCACTTCATCTTTTTCCTTCTGAATAAAACCAACCACCTCCTTTTCTATGACTATATTGCCTTGTTCTCCTTGCCATACAAACCTGTTGCTACTGAGATCTTTTCATCTATATTCCTACTAATAATTTTGTATGAACTCACATTGATTGATGTGGGATTCCTTAAGTCCCACCTTTCAACAAGTCTTGCCCCATTGACCTCAGCACCTTATCTAGGATAGATACTAGAGTCCTTTTGAGTACCTGGAGGCTTGCATGCCTTAATGGAAATTTCTCTCGCTGACAATCATGGGAATACATTGTTGTCCCTTGATTGTCAGATCTTGCAAGTGGCTCGACATCGGAAAATCTATTCACACTTCGCAAGATGTACTTAGTTACCTTGGCACTCATTGACAACAATGGTCAGTTTGCCTCGCATTGGTTAAGGATATTCATCAATGGTCGGTAATCCAAAGATTTTTCTTCATGCTCGACATCGACACATTCATTCACATGTCTAGAATTGTACCATCGAGTTTAGAAATAGGTGAATACTATAAAATTTTTCATGACTCCACCAACAGTTGCAGCATTATTTTTCAGCTATATGAGTCTACCACAGTTTCACTTTCATACTTCCTCTTTTCCATGATTCATCAACAACAGTTCATATTCCTCCACTTCACATTCTTTGATCCAACAACTACAGTAGTCACAGGTACAAAAACAATCACCTATCACATGATCCTGCATAAGTGACATCTTCCATGCTCTAGCAGCCACATCATCCATATTCCTATTACATAGTTCATCAACATTTTGGGTCAGTGGAGGAATGTTATTTTCTAAACTTTAATCATGTAATTCCTCAACTACTAGCAATGAAAAATTTGGAAAATTCCCTCACCAAGCCCCATTTCCCTTTCACTTATATGACCCATGCCAAGTTGCATGTGGACATGCAACCAAATTAGTTGGGGGGTAGGGGACTTTATTCACTATCATCACTCCATTTTTCCACTACCATCATTCCATTTTTCATCTCATTTACCATTTACCAACATTTCTTTTCCAACGATACTTTGTTGCACTTTTCTTCATAAGCATTGATATAAATATTGGAATGATTCACAAATATGAAAAAGGGATTTCTTATACTCAATGATGTTTCCTTATGAACATTGATATCTTATCTTTTACAGTAAATATATGGGTAAATTATTATCATAACAACAAGAGAACAAATAACAAAATGAATGTTGTTAACATAAGAACCAACATTCTTTATATTCATGGTTGTCACACAAGAACCAACCATAAGAAAATGTCATTTGTTACTCATGTAAATACCATCCTGGAAACATTCATTATCATCACTCAAAGATGAAATTCATATGCCAAAATTTCTTGAGAAGATCCGTGCACAGTTGCATGCAGACATGCAACAAGTTCAGTTGGGGGGTATGTTGGGACTCAAAAATGTTGTATTTTCATCCACCTTTCCCTTCATCATTCTTCACATTTCATTGCCCCATTAATCTTTCATGATATCATTTTCATAAATATATTTGGGTTTCATATTATTGGTTTCCACTTTATTCATTTTAGTATTAAAAAAGAATTTGTGATTAAATATTTGAAAATTCACATGTTTTCATATATATTTCAAAAATGTGTGATCTTTGTAATGTGTAGGAATATGTCAAGGATTAATTAAAAAAGACTTCTCGAATATCTCCTCCACCATTTCAAGGAGATAGTTATTCAAATCCTATTCCATGGAGAAGATCATGGGGAATGGATAACATATCTTATCCAAGATATATGAGATATATGTCTGAGGATTTGAAGGGATCATATTTTGTAATAATGGGGAAGTAGTTGAGAGAATAGTGGATATGTAATTATGATATGCTTATTTTATTTTCATATCTCTCATGTATAAAAGAGAGTTCTCTCTCTTCATGAGGGAGTAGTCATTAGGATTTGAAACAAACAAGTCTAGAATGAATCTTAGAAAGATGGATTGGTATTAGATTTTTATGTAGAGTCTGGGTTTTGTAATTTTGGAGAAAGGTATTCTTAGTTTGATTCATGCTTTCGTTATTGTTTCATGATTTGTCATTTGATTCTTGTAATGAAATTTGAGATAGCTTCATTCCTATGAGCTCACATATATGTTGTTTGTCATTAAACTCTTCACATGTTGTGTTTCTTTTCCTTCATGTAATTTTCCATTCCTAGATTAATTTGATTTCAACAATTTCATTTTGAAAGTGTGTGTCAGCTTTAAGGAGAGTTAGATTAGATTAATTCCACTTCGATATTGCATATACTGTGTGTGTGCTTCATAAGTCTACGAATCTCAGATTGACAAATTTAATGGTTGGGAAAGTATTACAACACAATTAATACAACATTAGTTTGGCCAAATGTAACGACTGTCGTTCCCTTCGTATGATTGTTGTTCCCTTTGCAGGTACTATCATTCCCTTTGTTATGATTGTTGTTCCCTTTGCAGGTAGTGTCGTTCATTTGAATGGAACAACTGCATGTCAAAGATAGCATAGTTTCCATCTCTGGAGGATGAGGTATTGAAAACGAAAGGTAAGAACCTACGTAGGCACCAAGTAAAATGCTTGTGCCAACACCTACCTTTGGATGATGCATAGAGGTTATATAGGTGCATAGACTTTGCTGACATTCTTGAAAGAGAAGACGAATCCTCAGTTTATAAATTAATGTCAGAATAAGGTCGTTTTTAGGACATCTTCAGAGCCCAACATTTTGTCTTCGTTGTTGGGGAAGCACGATGGATTGAGGTATCAGTTTCCTTTTCATTTCAATTCATGCAAGTGTTATCTACATGTGTTGGTAAGGGGTCATAACAGCTACTTGAGTGGAGACTCATCATGTTCTCCCTGCCCACTATGTAAGTGTGAATTTCAATTTCTACAAAGAGTGTTTCAATTTCTGCAAGTGTGAATTTCAATTTCTGCAAAGAGTGTTTCAATTTCTGTAGGAGTGATTTCAATTTCTGCAAGTGTGTTTTATTTATGCAACTGTGAAGAGTAATTTTTTTCCTGTTTCAGCGAGAATGTTTTTATTTCAGTTTTTCATTTTGATTTGGGTGTTGTAAAAATCCTTTTTCAATATGGTTTAACTATGAGTTTAATATTGGAACAAATCACTCATATCTTAGCGAAAGTCAGGATCCCCTCTTCTTAGGAAGAGGAGATCTTGACAGTAAATGAGAGCTTAATTAATCCTCCACCAACAAACGATGAATCAACATACGAAGAATCTGACATATTTAATGAATAACAATTAGGTGAGCAGGAGGTCGAGGAGCTACAACATGATCTGAAGGAGGGAAATGGCGCCTACAAAAGCCTTATCAAACAATGGTTTGAAGCAAGTACCAGGTTAGTTCCATTTAGTTTTTGTTTTTATTTCGTTAATTTAGAGTTTCAACAACTAATTTCACATGTTTATACATATTTCTAATTCTCATTTCTGAAATTAAAAGATAACATATTCTTATTTATGTTGCGTGCATGGCTAAACTGGAAGTTTGACTACACGTAACTAATCTCTAATTTTTAATTAGCATAGAGTAGGTAGGGTAAAAGAATTAAAAAAAACCATGCTTTTGTTTTTCAGTTTTTGGTTTTTTTTCGAATAAGTATGCTCTCTTCTTGCGCCTTGTTGTGATTTGGAAGATCAGAAAGTAGAGATCAAAGAAATGGCTATGAGTTGTTTTCATGAATGATTTGGAATTGTTGACGATTTGAAGACAATGCTTAATTGATTTTGTTCTTCAATTTTCAAATTAATTTTCTCCATTTTCCAAAGAATTTTTATTCAATTTGATTTGTCTCAAATGCTAATAAAATTTCTAGTTTTATTTAAAAAAAAATACAAAAATAAAAAAAACTAAAAAAAAAACAAAAAACAAAATACAAAATGAAGATATTAAATTGAATATATCTCACAAACAGAGAATTGGGTTCTCGTGATTTTTGGATAGGAAGTGTATAATATTTTGATGAACAAACCCTGTAAATTTCATCCTAACCCAGTAGACGGTTTTCGAGAAAATCAACATCATCACTTCCATCTATTTCTGTTATATTTCAAGATCTGTGCATCAGATGGCTTTGATTTTTGGCATGCAAAAGTATTAAGACCATAGGAACCTGCCCACAAAATTCCAACCAAATCCAATTTGTAGTTTGTTAGAAAATCATCTCTGAAGTTTGTTGTTACACGCCTGTAGCACCCTGCAACAAAAACAATAATAAATATATTTTCAATGAAATTCATATCACAATAATATGTTATCATACTTTGGATAAGAGATCCAATTTTTTGGGTGGAGGTCATGGGATCCACGCCACTGTTTTCACCACCTTCTTCTTCCATAATCCACCAAATTAAACTTTAAAAATAAAGTTCCCATTGCTTGTCACAATAAACTTGTGTGGTCTAGTGGTAATGCATTGGAGTTGTTGCTATAAAGTTGTGAGTTCAAATCTTGCACCCTCCATTTTCATGATTAACCGATTTTGGGCAAATCCATAACCCATGCCAATGCACATATTCCACCATTTTCGGGATTAACCCATTTTTGGGCAAATCCATAACCCATGTCAATGCACATATTCCACCTTAGCACCATCCGCTACAATTTAAAAATAACAATAAACAATAAATATAACAATTTAAAAATAATAAATATAACAATTTAAAATAATAAATAATAAATAAATAAAGCTTTAAAACAAAATCTTTCTAGTTTACTTAATTTAAAATTTTTCTAGTTTATTTAGGAATAATCACACTTATAAAAAAAAAACTCAAAAAAACAATAAAAATATAAAATTGCAAATGGACATTTCCTAAATCGTAAAAACAATATCAAAATAATGTTTATGCTAACTTGGTTTATTGAGTCACTTTAGGCCGCAATCAACAATGAAACAAGTTTGCCACGACAACAGGTACAAAAACACATTTTATTTCTTTCATTTGTCAAATTGGTACTTCTTTCTGTATGCTATGTTTTTCGAACTTCTCACAAGTTTTCATGCAGGAATTTGTACTAATTTTTTCAGGTTTTGGACACACTCATGTTTCATCCTGAAGTGATTTTTAGAAATCACCAATATTTTCACGAAAAACATTCTTTAAGGAACTTCTTTTCACCATATACATCATGATGTTTGCTGTTACACCAAACCCATATCAGAAACACCATTTTGCGTCATGAATTCTTTCCTCACATTTCTCCTTCAAAGCATATTAGTAATCTCCGTGTTGAAGTCCATCTTCCATTTCCTTATCCGCCAATACTTCACACAGGCCTATCTTTCTGAGTTGCATACATTTCTTTGTCTTTTCCAGTTCATCTTTTTCCTTCTGAATAAAACCAACCACCTCCTTTTCTATGACTATATTTCCTTGTTCTCCTTGCCATACAAACCTGTTGCTACTGAGATCTTTTCATCTATAGTCCTACTAATAATTTTGTATGAACTCGCGTTGACTGATGTGGGATTCCTTAAGGCCCACCTTTCCACAAGTCTTGCCCCATTGACCTCAACACCTTATCTAGGATAGATACTAGAGTCCTTTTGAGTACTTGGAGGCTTGCATGCCTTAATGGAAATTTCTCTCGCTGACAATCATGGGAATACATCGTTGTCCCTTGATTGTGAGATCTTGCAAGTGGCTCGACATCGACAAATCTATTCACACTTCGCAAGATGTACTTAGTTACCTTGGCACTCATTGACATCAATGGTCAGTTTGCCTCGCATTGGTTAAGGATATTCATCAATGGTCGGTAATCCAATGATTTTTCTTCATACTCGACATCGCCACATTCATTCACATGACTAGAATTGTACCATCAAGTTTAGAAACAGGTGAATACTATACACTTTTTCATGACTCCACCAACAGTTGCAACATTGTTTTTCAGCTATATGAGACTACCATAGTTCCACTTTCATACTTCCTCTTTTCCATGATTCATCAGAAGCAGTTCATATTCCTCCACTTCACATTCTTTGATCGAGCAACTACAGTAGTCACAACTACAACAACAGTCACCTTTCACATGATTCTGCAGAAGTTGCATCTTCCATGCTCTAGCAGCTGCATCATCCATATTCCTATTACATAGTTGATCAACATTTTGGGTAAGTGGAGGTATGCTATTTTCTAAACTTTAATCATGTAATTCCTCAACTGATAGCAATGAAAAATTTGGAAAATTCCCTCACCAAGCCCCATTTCCTTTTCACTTATATGACCCATGCCAATTTGCATGTGGACATGCAACCAAATCATTTGGGGGGTAGGGGACTTTATTCACTATCATCACTCCATGTTTCCACTACCATCATTCCATTTTTCATCTCATTTACCATTTACCAACATTTCTTTTCCAATGATACTCTGTTTCACTTTTCTTCATAAGCATTGATATAAATATTGGAATGATTCACAAATATGAAAAAGGGATTTCTTACACTCAATGATGTTTCCTTATGAACATTGATATCTTATCTTTTCCAGTAAGTATATGGGTAAATTATTATCATAACAACAAGAGAACAAATAACAAAATGAATGTTGTTAACACAAGAACCAACATTCTTTATATTCATGGTTGTCACACAAGAAACAACCATAAGAAAATGTCAGTTGTTACTCATGTAAATACCATCCTGGAAACATTCATTATCATCACTCAAAGCTGAAATTCATATGCCAAAATTTCTTGAGAATATCCGTGCACAGTTGCATGCAGACATGCAACAAGTTCAGTTGGAGGGTATGTTGGGACTTAGAAATGTTGTATTTTCATCCACCTTTCCCTTCATCATTCTTCACATTTTATCACCCCATTAACCTTTCATGATATCATTTTCATAAATATATTTGGGTTTCATATTATTGTTTTCCACTTTATTCATTTTAGTATTAAAAAAGAATTTGTGATTAAATATTTGAAAATTCACATGTTTTCATATATATCTCAAAAATGTGTGAGCTTTGTAATGTGTAGGAATATGTGAAGGATTAATTCAAAAAGACTTCTTGAATATCTCCTCCACCATTTTAAGGAGATATTTGTTCAAAGACTATTCCAAGGAGAAGATCATGGGGAATGGATAACATATCTTATCCAAGATATATGAGACATATATGTGAGGATTTGAAGGGATCATATTTTGTAATAATGGGGAAGTGGTTGAGAGAATAATGGATCTGTAATTATGAGATGCTTATCTTATTTTCAAAGCTCTCATGTATAAAAGAGAGTGCTCTCTCTTCATGAGAGAGTAGTCATTAGGATTTGAAAGAGACAAGTCTGGAATGAATCTTAGAAAGCTGGATTAGTCTTATATTTTTATGTAGAGTCTGGGTTTTGTAATTTTGGAGAAAGGACTCTTAGTTTGATTCATGCTTTCATTATTGTTTCATGATTTGTCATTTGATTCTTGTAATTTAATTTGAGATAGATTCATTCCAATGAGCTCACATATATGTTGTTTGTCATTAAACTCTTCACATGTTTTATTTCTTTTCCTTCATGTAATTTTCCATTCCTAGATTAATTTGATTTCAACAATTTAATTTTGAAAGTCTGTGTCATATTTAAGGAGAGTTAGATTAGATTAATTCTACTTCGATCCTGCATATATTGTGCGTGTTCTTCGTAAGTCTACGAACTTCAGATTGACAAATTAAATGGTTGAGAAAATATTACAACGCAATTAATACAACATTAGTTCAGCCCAATGCAACGATTGTCGTTCCCTTCGTACGATTATCGTTCCCTTTGTAGGTAGTGTCATTCATTTGAATGAAACAACTGTCGTTCCCTTTGTTACGATTGATGTTCCCTTTGCAGGTAGCATCGTTCATTTGAATGAAACAACTGCATGTCAAAGATAACATAGTTTTCATCTCTGGAGGATGAGGTATTGAAAACGGAAGGTAAGAACCTATGTAGGAAACAACTAAAATGCTTGTGCCAACACCTACATTTGGTTGATGCATAGAGGTTATATAGGTGCATAGGCTTTGCTGACATTCTTGAAAGAGAACACGAATCATCGGTTGATAAATTAATGTCAGACTAAGGTTGTTTTTAGTACATCTTTAGAGCCCGACAATATGTCAACCAAAATACTTGCAAAAGGGGCAGTTAGCCTCGGGAATAGAAATGTTAAAGAAAAAATGTACTTCTAGTAGAAAAATTGAAACATAATCTCCTAAGTGTGAGTCAGACATGTGATCAAGGTCATATACTTACTTTTGATTCTAAAAAATGTGATATTAGATAATAAGATACATGGAAACTAGTAACAGTTGCACCAAGAAAATCCAACAATGTGTACATGCTTGATATGGAAGAAGTGGAAAAATGTTGCTTAGGACAAGAAGATGAAAGTTGGCTATGGAATAGAATGTTGGGACATTTAAGCTTTGCTAACTTAGTAAAAATCAGTAAAATAAAATAAGTACAAGACATGCCTAACATTGACAAACCTACAAACTCAGTTTGTAAACACTGTCAATTAGGAAAGAAAAAAAGAGTAAGATTCAAAACCAAAGAAAATTCTACAATAAATCCCTTGGAACTAACACACACTGATCTTTATGGACCCATGAGAACCAAAAGTACACAAGGTGAAACTTACTTTATGTTGATCATTGATGACTTCACAAGGTTGACTTGGGTGTACTTACTTATAGATAAATCCCAATCATTTGATAAGTTCAAAGATTTGAAAGCATATGTAGAAAATGGAATAGATTTCGAAATCAAGTGTTTGAGATCAGACAATGGAGGAGAATTCACCTCAAATGAGTTCAATGAATTCTGTGAAATCCATGGAATCAAAAGATATTTCTCATCCGCAAGAACTCCTCAACAGAATGGTGTAGCTGAAAGAAAGAACATGAATGTCCAAGAGGTTGCAAGAACAATGTTGAATGAAGAAAAACTACCAAATTTTTTTTGGAGGGAAGCAGTATGCACAACAATACATATAATCAACCGAGCTCAGCTAAGAGTCAACCAAAATAAAACTCCATATGAATTATGGTTTGGAAGACCAACCTATGTAAAGCACTTCAAGGTATTCAATAGTGAATGTTACATAAAAAGAGAGGATGAAAACCTAGGAAAGTTTGACTCAAGATATGATTAAGGTATATTCCTCGGATATTCACCTAACAAGAAATATTATAGGTGATATAATATTAGACTACAAAAAACAATTGAAAGTGCTAATGTGAAAATAGATGATCTCAAGTTGAGAAAAATCAAATCTCATGATAATGAATGGCGAAGAACCGGTGATGAAGAAGAAGATGGTGAATCACAATATGAAGAAGATATTGAAGAACTACAAGAGAATGAACCACAAACTAATGAAGAGAAGGATGAAGAAGAAACACCCTTACCAAAAGAACCATAAAAAAGGATTCAAAAGAATCACCCTGAAATCCAAATTATAGGAGATAAAAATGCAGGAGTAGAAACAAGAAGGAAACTCACATTTGACTAAGAACAGGAAATTATTTCTCTAATAGAACCTAAATCATTTACATAATCCAACAAGAGTGAATACTAGATAAAGGAAATGAATGAAGAACTTGACCAAATTTAGAGGAATCATACTTGGGAACTAGTTCCAAGGCCCAAGGACAAGAATGTGGCGGGAACCAAGTGGATATTCAAAAACAAACTCAATGAAAATGGGTATATCATAAAGAAAAAATCAATATTAGTATGCAAGTGGTATGCCCAAGTGGAAGACATTGACTTTGAAGAGACTTCTTTCCCAGTAGTAATACTAGAGGCCATCAGAATGTTCTTGGCATTTGTATGCTTCAAAAACTTCAAAATCTATTAGATGGATGTCAATTCATCATTGTTGAATGGAACACTAGAAGAATTCTATATTGAGCAACTAGAAGGATTCATATTAACAAAAAAATAGGACTATGTGTGCAAACTAAAAAATGACCGGTATGGTCTTAAATAAGCACCAAGAGCGTGGTTCTTGAGGATTGATTAGTACTTGTAAAAAAAAGGATATAAGAGAGGGACCACTGAAAACAAAATATACATCAAAATTGAAGATACAAATATGATTGTTGTGGTGGTATATGTAAATGATATCATATTTGGAAGTAATATTACCATACTAAGCAACAATTTTGCAACTAAAATGCAAGAAGAGTTTGAGATGTCTATGCTAAGAGAACTGACTTTCTTCCTAGGTTTACAAGTCACTCAAATAGATAAAGGAATATTCATTTCCCAAACTAAATATATCAAATAAATTATAAATAAATTCCAAATTGAATATAATAAACCCATGTGCGCTCCCATGGTCATAGGATGCAAACTAAGCCTAGAGGATGATTCACCAAAAGTAGAAAAAATCGTGTACGAATCAATGGTTGGTAGCATGTTATATGCGACAACAACAACACCATATATCTTGCAGGTTGTAGGAGTAGTAGGTAGATTTCAATCTACACCTAAAGAAAATCACATGAAGGTAGTCAAAATAATATTCAGATATCTTAAAGTACCCTGGAGTTTGGTTTATGGTTTCCAAAAATAAAATATTTTACAATGATTTCTTATACTAATGCAGATTGGGAAGGTAGTGTAGATAGAAAGAAAAGTACTAGTGGAGGAGCATTTTATCTAGGAAAAAACCTGGTACCATGGTTAAGTAAGAAATAAACATCCATATCACTATCCAGAATAGAAGAAAAATACATTGGTGTTGCATCCTACTGCACTCAAGTGATATGGATGAAATAAACCCTAGAATACCTACAAGTTAGATATGATCATCCAATTACTATCAATTGTGATAATATCGGTCCCATAAATATCTACAAGAATCTTGTTATGCATTATAAAACCAAATATATCCCAATTAAATACCATTTTATGAGAGATTAGTTTTCTCAAAAGGTAGTCAAAGTAGAGAAGTGAAACTCCACAATAAGGTCAATTGACCATCGAGATGTCAAGAACTTCTAAAAAACACACAGAACATAGAGAAGTGGAACTCCACAGCCGAGACAATTGACCATCCAGATGTTGGGAACTTGTGAAAAACACACAGAACATAGAGAAGTGAAACTCCACAATAAGTTCAATCGACCATCGGGATGTCGTTAACTTGTGAAAAGTTCTTAAGTTTAAACATTACCTCTGTCTCTAACTTATACTTACAGTGCCTCTGAATTTGATTTATATAGAATTCGACTTACAGTGCCTCCGAATTCAACTCTTACTTGGATAAATTCGACTTGAATTTCCTTCGACTTTGACTTGGATAAACTTTGACTTACAATGCCTTCAACTCTAGCCCCGATAATCTTCTACTTTCATTTTCCTTCAACTTTGACTTGGATAAACTTTGACTTACAGTGCCTCCGACTCTAGCCCTGATAAACTTCGACTTGCATCATCTTATACTTCAACTTGGATAAACTTCGACTTACAGTACCTCCGAATCTAGTCCCTATAAACTTTGACTTGCATTTCCTTTGAACTCAACTTGGATGAACTTCGAGCTTCATTTTGACCGACTCATTTTTCCATTTCAAATTTCAGGTAGTCGACTCTACATTACTTTCTAACTCAACTTTGTGGCTTGAGTGGTCGATAATTTATCGACGTATAAACAACCAGAGTACAGGTTTTTATGCCATATTTGTCTAAACCATAAGTCACAATGGTCTAGTCATATGGAAATTGTCCATTTCAGGTACAAGAAACGTGCATCAGGAAACTGAGTTCAAAATATAATTTGAGATTAGAGTAAACATGAGATTAAAACAAGAAGAGTTGAATCATGTCTAATCAATTGATAAAGGATAAAAGACCTGATCAAGATAACTATGAAGTTTGTAACATCCCGCTCTGGCGCACTGAGAAAACTTATTCTTTGAGGACATTTGCTCGCAAGTGATCTGGACTTTTATGATGTTAAAACATTTATCCTTGATTATGATGCGTTATGATAGATGACATGATGTTTTACTGCTTGACGTAGATAGGTTCTTTTGACTCAGTTTATTGAGTGTGCAGGGTTTTTGGACCTTGAGGATGCAGAGGCATCGATGGAACCCCCTTGGAATTTGGATTGAGTCAAGGAGTGTGCTATTGGGTTGATTTATTTACTGTGATATTTCATTTGATTTGATGATATGATGTTGACATTTCTGACATGATTGTTGATGATGTAGGCTGACGATAGCTTGCTGACCAAACTCACATATGGAGTAAAGGGGCCACACATGATTTCCAGAGAGGTTGAGGGAGAGGCGTGGACAACAGCCCTGCCACAGCCTACTGGCACTCCCGCCGTGGCTCGAACTGTAGGTTAACGATTACCTAGTTCGAGAGGATCCACGATGCCGTGAGGGTAGACTGTGATAGTCGCTCACGATGATTTTAAGGGGAAATGATCTATGTGGATATCGGGGGCCACCCACCTTTTCCAAATGGCTCAAAACAGTTTTCTGGCCATTTTGGCAATTTACTATTTTTAGCAGGTTTTCACTTCCAGGGCCATTTTGAGGGCCTAAATGAAGTTTTTTCGAGATCAAGGTTCTCAATGATATTCAAAGGCATGATTGATCCCAAAAAATGAATCTCCTTGATGATACCTTTCCAACGATCTATCACACGCCTAAAACGGATATCGTATGCAAAAGTTACGACCCCGAGAAGTTGATGCACCAACTTACCCAAACGGGGTCCACATGACTTTTGGCGCTTCATCTCCTAGGGTTAGGTTTTTGGATGTCTAGGACTTTTGGCATTCCTGATTATTGTAAAAAAGGCCTCCATATCCTCATTGTAACCATCTTCTTGCGAATGCGAGTAGCCGTCACATCTCTTCTCAGAGATAAGATGCCACCATTCTAGCGAGTCTTTCACTTTGTATTTTTACAGTCTCTGTACATTTCTTTGATTAATAGAAATCGTGTATTACTGTATATCTGTGTTTATGGTTGCATCTCTGATACATTT
>ML785675.1:36335-70462 GCA_009831015.1 Picea engelmannii | reverse complement strand
TAGAAACGGGCGTGCGGATCAACGGTCTAAAAAGGTTTTCGGACCCCCCCTGATGTTCTGCTTTTAACCAAGGGGGGGGGGTCCATAATTGTTATTCTCCTCTGGCGGGCCCCTAGTCATACGTGGCATCAACCTATTGATCCTGAAGTCCAATCCTCATCTTCTATCTGACAACCCTCGTCACTCATGGACGTCACCTCCCACTTGTTCCACTTGTTCCCGAGTGTGTCCCATCCCATAACTACGGTCAATCCCTACTGTCAGCACCTTACCCTTTTTTCACTCATGACCAGCCCCTTATTGCGACTTTTACCTCCAATCCCTAGCCTCCACGTCACCCATTCGTATGTTTGGGCCACTGTCAACTGCCATCTCACCCCCAAGTGGCACGTTGTCCATTTATTACAGGATAACATACCCGTTATCCTGTTGACCTGTCTCCCGCGCTCAACCGACCCCAGTTTTAAATAAAACAACCGTTATTCCCTCTACATTCATTTTTCTCCCATCACACCAGAAATTTACATCTTCCTCCTCCATTGCATTTCCTTCGCCCTCATCCACAGTCAGTTGACCCCACTAACTTCTTGTTTATTGCAGGTACTGTTGCTGAGATGGCGCCAAAGCCAAGACAAGCAGAAATAGAGGAGAATCCTTTTCTCCCACCTCCTGTCGACCTGGAAAAAATCCCATTGGTCGACAAAGACAGATTGATCACAGATACCATTTGCGACCTCGATTTTTCAGACCTCCAGTCATGGCTCCGGGAGGTGTTCCTGAACCAGAGCGATGAAATTGGACTCTGGGAGTCCAATTTTCCCCTGTACCTTTTTCCCCAGATCCACCAATTTCCCGAATTTGCCCTTAAATGCCAAGCTCATTATATTCCCGACCAGAGGGCCGTTGTCTCCTCATTAGGAGACGCCCTGTTCTTCATCACACCCGAAGACATAGATCAAATGATGCAAATTCCCCGTGTCGATTCTGCTTCTCCTTTCAACCTAGAGATCCTCACAAAGTTGTATCAGAAGATGACTTTTCCCTAGAGAGATCAAATATTCGAGTTGTTCCTTCCCATCTCCACTCAATTCCCTTCCACTAATCCCCCTTACTCGTCGTCCATGTTCTCCACCAAAGGAAACCAAGTCATTTCGTCCCTTTGTGCCCTGCTAGGTTACTATTCCGACCAGTGGGTAGATGAGCCCATTCTGGGTTTTCTATCCATTTTCTCCAATGATGAAAAACCCACAACACAGTTTGATTACAACACCTTCTTGGCCAACAATATTCATGAACAGTTCGTGAATTTTGGCACGGAAGGCATGTTCAGATATTCGTCACTATTGGCATACATGTTTGTTTACTTTCAAGTAGATAAATTCAATTTCTCCATGCAGAAGATGGATGCAGATGGAAGGCCTCATCCAGTCACAGCATGGACCTATTTGTTGAAGCACAACTCCACAGAGTATAGCTTCAAATATCTAATCGATATGTTTTACCACCCGATGGTAAGCATGTTGAGTGGTAGGCCCGAGCCACAAATAAACGACGAAGTCTAGAGAATTCTTCATCTCTCGGAAAACTCAAAAACCGGAGATTGGTACCTGTATCAAAACCACACCGATATCAGAGTATTCGGGTGCGAGTTGGTGCCATACAAGCTGCCCAAATATGTGCCGGTAAGAATCTTTGCTTTAGAATACATAAGGCAGATCATGAAATCAGATGATATTCATTTCGTATCTTTGAAGAAAAAACAACAGCTTCGAATCAAGGGGCAAATTGGCTCCTTCATCTGCAACGGTCGAAGCGCCGGGGAAGAAGCTGATAGAATGCTAAAAGAAATGAAATTCTTTATGAGTTTCCCATGGCACTATGATCCATGCGGGATCATTTCAGAAATGCGGGTGAAAAATAAAAACATCCTGTATGTTCATGAGTCCAAGCCCGAAATTGAAAAATTTGCAAATCAGACTGTGTGGGTGCCTGACACCTTGGTTGAAGTGGAACAACAGTTTCCCCCGACCATTGTACTCCCAACTTCCATGCCACAGGTCCCTAAGGAAAAAAGGCCCCAACAAGAATCATCTCCGCCTGTCACAGAGGTGTCATCCGAAGAGTTCCAGTTGCACACAAAGAGGCCCAAGAAAACCATAGCTCCCGGTCCAACCGGAGAAATAGAAGTCCCGCCTACCACAGTAGTCAAATCTGTCATTCCACCCTTTGGGACGGTCATTCATAAGGAAATCACCCCAGTAGTACTGAAGAAATCCTCAGTCTCCCCCCTAGACACTCAACTGAGTAAGACTGGGCCCAAATTGAGCATCTTCGAGAAGTACGAGATGATTAAGAAAAAGAATCAGACTCTTACCAGCAGTACTTATGCTCAGTTTCAAAAAAAAATGTCAACTGCGCAGCACAAGATGTTGTCTGCATTTGACACAGAAAAGGGCAGGATGCACATGGTTTTCCTCTAGGCGCAGGTACCAGACCCCAAAGTCATCACAGACTACAAAAGAGCCACCTTTGAATTCCAGACGAAAGATGTGCACCCAACAGATCAGATGGATTTGCATAAACAGACAGGGGAGATGGTATTCCATACATTGGCACATGCTTCAGCCTCAACAACAAAATTTTAGGTATCATTGAACAATGCTTAGACGCAGCTCAAGCTGGAGAAGATTTCATCCTTCGCCAAGGATAACAGAATTAAAACTTTGGAGGAGCTGGTCTTAAAGATCGGCTATGATCCCTCGAACGTCAAAGCTGCAGAAGAGATGATAAAGAAGAAAAATGCATATATCGCCTCCTTGAGGAAACAACTGAGGCTCCCTCCTACAGAAGACTCGTAGGCAAAAGAGATAGCAGAGAAAGAAGGTGAAAAGGATGAAATGCTCAAGCTGCTTATGGAGCAGAATGCCCAGCTCAAAGAGATGGAGGCTGATATGGAGAGATTACTAAAAGAGAAGGAATAGATGAAGCCAATGGAAGTCATTCCATTGAGTTCCATTCCGATTTCAGGAGCAAGCACGACAACAGTAATAGCAATTCCATCCGCAACACCAATGACACCACCAGAAGGGACAACCGACCTCGCCAAATCCATGGAGAAAATGAACCTACAAGAGACATAAATCAACAGGATGAGGAAGGAAGTTGAGAACCTCTAGGAACTCAAAACTTCTTTTCAAACCAGTCTATCCAAAGAAAAGTAGGTAACTGAGCATCTAAGGAAGGAACTACAGTAGCTCCAAAAACAAACAGTGGCAGGGAAGACTTTGGCTGAAGTCAAAGAGAACGTATGGATAGACATCACAAAGTCCATAAATGAGATATGGCCCATGATCCAAATTATGTTTGAATAGAATGAGTTGGTCCAGAGGAGTAAACAGGCCATTGAGAAAATCAGAGTAGAATTGGGAGATATACCAACTTAGGCAAATGATATCATAAAATTCCTCAATTCTAAAACCAGAGAAGAGCTAGAAGAGATGAAGATAGAAGATAGAACAAAGACTATCCTTGAGGTAAAAAGGGTTTTGACCAAGAGAGGATTACTGCTGCAGCTTGAAGAAAAGGTTCAGGTCATGGACTAGGGGGTACAAAAGTTCTTCAACAAGATCGAGGCCCTCCAGAAGAAAGGTCTCCCGGGTCTAAAGGTTATTAATGATAAACTGATGACACTCCCAGATTACAAAAAGAGACTGTCTGAAGTGTCTAAAGATAGTTCGAAGTTTGCTGGCATACATGGGATCATCACCGGTAAAGCATTTCTGGACGCTCTCCAGTTGGACATCAGTATCCAACACGAGATCGGATACATATTCCTCACTAAGCCCACATTCGCTAAATACACGAAAATGGACGAAGTGTATCGAAGATTGCTCAAAGTCACTGTGCCTAGTCATATCAGATGGGAGGAACTCTGCAATCTGCTCGATTAGCAGATGAGCTATCCAGGCCCAGTCACCTATCCAGTCAGATGAGGTCATGCGATGGCTTCATCAACGGTCTACCTAGAAATTCCGCGTGCAATTGCACCAAGTCATCAAGCAGTTTTGATTAGTTAAATTAGTTAGTCTAAAAATAGAATGAGCATGTCCTAATCAGTTATGACAGGAACGGTTGTAATTTGAATCATAAATACTTCACCTTTCGAATTATTGAGGGTTGTTGATCTCCACACCTTGACGCTATCAGATTGTACCATTTTTATGAGATCTGCCATTAATGAAAAGGAGGCACTTTTACAGGATTCTTGCGTGTATTCACGGGTGATGTTTATTCTCTAAGTTGAACGTCTTCTTGCTTTGTGATCATATTGTTTTCTGAAACTAATCTTTAAGAGTAACATAATGTTGCAGGATTTATCTTTGATACCCTGTTTCCGATTCTAAAGATTTTAATGTTTATCTTATGATGTCTTCGATTAAGAAATTCTTAACTGCTTGTTAGTTGAAGTTATATTTCTCATATTTTCTTCTGTCCATCATTTAAGCTACTAAAATATCCAGTGAGTATATTATCTCGCCCTGTGGAAGTCTTCTTTCTCGTTTCTGGTTGTATTTCTTATTTTTCCAATACAGACCCCATAGCCCAATGAAGGTGTAGACTGTCTCAACCAATTCAAAAACACTTTGACAACAAAACCCACAGATTTCTTTACCTAGCCTAATATCTAAATTGAAAACATAGCTAAATATTATAGAGAAATCCCTCTCTGAAGCTGGAAGGGCTAGATCCCAGCTTTAAAAGTGGTTGGATAAAGTTACCTTTGTAGATTTCTTCTGTTTCAACCTCTAGGAAATTTACAGAGTGCTAACACTGTATATGAATTAAATGTTATTATGTTAAGGTATTTTATTTGGTAACATACGAGAAGTGAGGTAATTGATTTGCTGTAAGGTTATTTAGCATGAAGGTATTATGAGGAAATGTAGTATAAAGTAATGTAATGTCCGGGTAAGGTATTGCTGCTACTGTAAGGAATTATTCATATTATTATTGTTCTTAGTGAAATGGGTGGACCCTTGAAGTTAATTTATTATGATAAGCATCGAATATTTTATTGACAATGTCTTGTAATGAAGCCATTATAAGTTTTAACTATGATGCTAATATGTTTCCCATTTTGAATTCAATTTATTACGTTAATCAACGATTATTTTATTAACAATAATGAAAGCCATTACTAGTTAAAATTACACTGCTGTACTAGTATAAAGGCAAATACATGGATGTCATGGACAGGTTTTTGGTAGTTCCGTTGTTATTAAACACAAACAGAAGGTAGAGCCATCCTTATTTTAATTACAATGATAGTGTGATATAGAAGGCGAAGATAGGGTTGTGTTATGGTGATGTTACGGTAAATTAATTAATGCACTTTATTTAAGGTTGGATAACTCGTCGATTAATGATTTTTAAACGAAGTAGTTGGTCTGTGATTATGTCATTAAGTCTTAATCTTGGATGGTCAATGTCGGAGTCCTTCTTACTTGTGCCTTCCTAGAGGACGTGTTGTTCATATAATTTGTGTTGTACGAGGTCATAATCATTTTACTGCTTGGTCAGTTTGTCGGGCGGGATGTAGATGCCTCCATGTAGCCTTAGTATGTAAGTCTGTGTGTGTGATTATTTTTGTGCAAGGAATCTTGTGCCGTATCAAGAGTCTCGGGCCCTTTAAAGGCAGGGTTTCCACTCTTGCAACACACCTGACAGAGATTACTAGTTTCTGCCTGAGCAGTCGACCAGGAGCCTATCTGACATTCTCTCTCTCCGGAGCAGAGAACTAAGATTAAACGCCCTGCTTTCCTGTGCAGAAATAGTAAAATCTACTACTATGGATTCTTCCCTCTGTGTTTGTACCGTACTTAACCCATATGTCATGTAATGCTTGCAGTTGCTAGTGGTGTGCCCTATGTCTTCTTGTTGTGGTCATCGTGGTTGCGTCTTGTTAGTCGTCGGGTGGCGACATGAGTCAAGTGTGTCTGTTTCCTTTTACATGCGCGCACACCCAAAAAAAATAAATATATTGTACATGTTATCAGAGTTGTTGTCGTAACGAGTAGGTTTGTTACAAAGTCAAGGAAAATGAAGTTAAAGATGTAATTAACGATCCTTTTCATAAAGAGATAAACAAAGGATAAAATGCGTTCCTAATTAAAAATGACAACATTATTGTTATTTTGTTAATTAAATGAAAAGGTGTAATGGTTCATTATTAAAAGACACAATGGTTCAATTCCCTACCTTTTGGAATATTATATAAACATAAAGGTATGGTCAAAGAAAGACATATTTGTGGTCTACATCAAAAGATTGAAAGCAAGTGCAGAGTCCAAGGAAGAAAGACGAAGATACTTATGAAGTGAGGGTGGTAGGGAGGAGCAAGGAAGGATTATTATCCTTTGATAATTAAAGTGTAAAAAAATGAGTTGGTTCTTCCTAGGGTTGCTACCCTAAAATAGGGAGTTGGTGCTTCGTAGGGTTGGTTCCCTAAACAAGGGAGTTGGTGCTTCCTAGGGTTGGTTCCCTAAATCAAGGGGTTGGTGCTTCCTAGGGTTGGTGCCCTAAACAAGGGGATTGTGTCTCCTAGAATTGGTGCTCTAAAACAGTCTTCATATATAACTTGTAATTTGTAATTTAACTTTATATTCAATAATCTTATTTATGAAGTTTCTTGCTGATTAATAAAGATAATAAATAAATAATAATAAATTATGAAAAGTTATTAATATTGATTCATGCCCCCCCTCTCAGTATTAAACCATATTCCAACATAATCCTGAGAATCATGGGGTTGTAGCCTCCTTCCGGTTGGATCCAGAGAATTCAGGGAGTTGTAGCTTCCTTCAAGTTGGATCCTGTAAATAGGGAGTCATGGTATAAAAAAATTGATACTTATACATTGGGACTTGGCTTCACAAGCAAAAAAGAGGATCATTATGTGTATTTAAAATTAATTGGTGATCATCTTATTTATTTGATATTGTATGTGGATTATATGTGGATGATAGGAAACATCAAGGAGATTATCTAGGATGTGAAAAATCAATTGTCCTCTAAATTTGACATGAATAATCTTGGTGTTAAAAATTTCATTTTGAGCATGGTAATTAAAAGAGATTGGGAAAATAGGAAACTATGGTTAAATTAGAGGAAATATGTCGAGACAATATTGGATAGGTTTAATATGTAGAAATGTAAACTGATCAGGGTTCCTATTCCTATAGGTGTAAATTTTTCTTCAAATCAGTGTCCCAAGACACTGAAAGAGAAAGAGGACATGTCTCATGTTTCGTATGCTAGTGTGGTTGGTAATTTGATGTATGCAATGGTCTGTACTAGACCAAAAATTGCACATGCAATGGGAGTTTTGAGTAGGTATATTTTAAAATTGGGGAAGGATCATTAGACAACAATAAAAAGGGTTTTCAGGTATTTGCATGGCACTACAAGTTATGGATTTTTCTTACCAAGGAAGACTAGGATTGGACAGAGTGTTGGACATAAATGGATTTTTTGATGCAAAATGGGATGAAGATGTAGATCGTAGAAGATTTACAAGTGAGTATGTGTTTAACCAGTTTGGAGGGGAAATCAATTGGATGAGAAAAATACAGTTTGTAGTGGCACTCTCAAACACATAAGTTGAATAATGGAAACCACTCATGCAAGAAATGAAGTAATATGGTTACAAAGATTGTGTTCAGATATTGGGTTGGTACAATAAGCTATAAGGATAGATTGTGATAGTTAGAGTGAAATCTTCCTTGCAAAGAACCCAATTTATCATTCAAAGAAAAAACATATTGATGTTAAATATTACTTTGGGAGAGACATGGTTGAATGAAAGAAGGTGTTGTTGATGAAGGTGGGCAGTTTGAAGAATGTTGCAGATTCATTAACAAAATCTGTGAGCATTGAGAAGTTCTCTTGATGTAGAGGATCTATGGTCATTGCTTCTTGATTGTTGACTATGTAACCTTATAACCCCTTGTATGCAAAGAAAACAACAAGTGGGAGAATTTTGGGTGTGTTCTATTTTTTGGCTTTTTTGCATCCATTTTTTGTTGGGTTTTCAGCACATGGTTTTTGCTGATGGTTGTCTAATTTCAGTTAAGAAATTAGGGTTGTTGACTAATCCAGGTCAATGGATTAGGGGTTTTGGATGTCATAGAATCCTATATATGTATTGTATTTTAAACAATGAAGAGATGATGAATAAAATATTAGAGGTGTGACTCTAAATAGGTTTATGGTTTTGCTAGTTTGGGTTTTAAGGGTAAACTATTTGTGTAATGTGTGTGTGTGTGTGTCATTGTATATTTTTTGTTTTTACTAAGAATCTATTTGTAGTAATTTATTGTACAAGGTTAAAATCTAAAAAATGGTCATGCATGCTCAGAGTTTACTAGAGGAAAAAAATTGAATGCAGAGGAGACTGCCATGCAAGAAGATTAATGCATAGGAGTTTTTACTCACATAGGCAGAAGGACAGACTTGTAGATTGGAAGGAAGACAGAGAAAGGTTTCTGCAGGTGGGAATGAAGCACTCATGAATAAATGAGATAAAAAAAACATCTATGGACATCTACCATAGTGAATTTTAGGCCCTAAGAATTAGGTGCTTTGATACCACTATTAATATGTGTGAATATAGATAAGCATGAGATTGTGTTATTCATTAATATGATACATCTATAAATACATTGATGTGACCTTTGGATTCATCTTCCAATAGGTCTCTTGGACTCTCTATGATCGTTCCTATAACTTGACTATTAACATTCCATCAAGTTAGTAACCCTAACAGATTACATTTCCAATAATAAAATTTTAGATTGATTGGAAAATTTATATGAAAATTCAACCCTACTTGCAATGGAATCATACTAATGGGAGGATTTCAATGGTTTTAAGGTCGATGATGGAAATCACTCCCAATGCTATGCCACAATGACCAAAGAACTATTCTAAGTCTTTTTTGAAATTTGTTATAGATATTTACAATATTAATTTCATTTAGATTTTCCATAACAAGAAAACTTGTGGTTTTGAGAAAGTTTTTGCTATTGTTTAAGCTTTGAAGCTAAGAAACATGAAGATGAAAGGCATTCAAGGAAAAGAAAGGATGTTTTATTTTCTTGGTGTGCATTTCTATTGGAAACTTCTACTACATATTATTAGAGTATCTAATGCTACAAAAGCGCATTAATTTCATGAACATTTTTATGGTATATTAATGCAAAAATACAATAGAAATGAAAAAAGTCATGAGAAAAAAAATGCATTTGTATTAGACTTGTGATTACCTTGTTGCCACTGTTTGTGATATTGTACATGTATCTCTTTCACAAAATCAACAAAAGATTCTATGTCAATGCTCTTCATACTTGATTCCAACAAACTCAACAAAGAATTACCCCCTTTGGAGATCTTCCATACATGATTCGAAATGGATTCTTACATGTACATATTTTCACATAATTGTTATATGCAAATTTTGTTTGTGTCAAGAACAAATCCCATTGTCATGAATTCTTTCTAACTCAACTTCTCAACAAATTACATAAGCTCCTATTTACCACTCCAACACATGCTTCAATAAATTTGGAAAATTTCCATTATAAGGACTTCAACAACATTTAGTTTTCTTATAATTTTTTAAAATCTTTAATATATTCCATTAAATTTGGAAAAAATAATCCAACGAACTATTTTCTCAATTAGAATTATTTTTATTACTCTAAGTAAATATTTAATGTTCAAGTATTCAAAAGGAAATAATGTCTTAGTAAGAACTAGATAAGTAGGCCATAAGTCATGATGAGTCTATGAAAATTTATAATATGCTAAATCTTAATAATGATGATACATTAAGATATAATATATAGGGATAATCCAATGAAGTTTCACACATAATTGTGTGTGATACTGCAAGATGTTTTCTATCTATATTTGAGGTTATCAAAGTAGCAAGAATATTGATATTATCAATATTGTTTTATAGGAAACACAAGTATAGTGATACATTCATATATATTACATAGGGATAATTCAATAAAGTTGCACACATAATTGCATGTGATACTAAAAGAGTTTATAGGGATAATTCAATGAAGTTGCACACATAATTGCATGCAATACTACAAGAGGTTCTCTATTTATATTTGGGGCATGCTTGCAAAAGGTATATTAATTGATGGGATGGAAAGTTATACCACCAATGCTCATATCTTAATGCCATTCTCGTCACTCTGAAAAAAGATTTATTAAAGGGTATTACAATTATGATGTGGGAAGAATGTGGGTTTTAATAGCACCAAATGTTGGGAATACTTATAGACCTTTATGTAAATCAATGTCACAACATGCAAGCTTAAGTATTTGGAAAGGCATTGCCTTGGCCAATTTTTGGAGAACAGTATGTGTTGTCCAACTCTAGCTTAATGCTTTTTATATTTTGATATAGAATGTGGAATTCATATATGGGAATGGAGAGGATTTGAAGTGGGTCTACACTAGTCTAAGGTCTACCTAGAGTTTTTGGTATTTCACAACTGAAATTTGGGCGATGCTCTATACATGATTTTGATAGTTGTGGTTTTTATTCTGTTTGTGGTACTGTATTTGGTTATGAGTGTGGTTCTATATCCATTTCTAGTTCTATCAATTTGGTTGATGGCACTTGATGATCTATGGAGGGGTTAGAAGATGTGCAACCAAGATACTACACAATCTCATTGCAACATAATAAATTGGAGGGGTAGATGGAATAAGTGGAAGAATGAGTTATCCAGTCAAATACAAAAGTATAATGGCATGTGGGCCAAGTGTGCAATGGAATATATTGAGCACATCTTAATGATTCTTGAATGAGAAATGGAAGTGGATGCATTCATGACAACCCATCGAAGCAAGAATGAAGAACTCAATGTCTAGGTAACATATCTATAATAGATGATAGGAATAAATGTCACTCATTTGGGCATTCCTTCTGAAGTCATTTTTTCTCCTCCCCCTATGGATTCTATCATATCTTAGATATCATATCTTAGTGTTCAGTTATTGGCATTGTACAATAAAAAGGATATGTGAAATCCTCATGTCATAGAACTAGAACACTGCATTGTAGAGGCTCACTTTGTCTCCAACCTTGTGAATGAGTAGTGCATGTATGAATATGAAGTAGAGCCACATAAGAAATGATTGACATATTCCTTCATGGACTCAGTTTATTCACATTTTTGAATGTTTTAAAATGTTTTGTTAAAATATTTTTTCTCATAAAACTTATGGGTTGGGAAATCAAATGCCCGACAATTATATGATTAAAAAATTCACACAAAGTGTTGTAAGATGCATTAGTTATCGGTTTATTTTCCAGTAATTTTTTTATAAAAATTATTAATACTTTGTTATCAGATCATTATCAAATGATGAGAACATGTGATAGCCTATTACGATCATTTTTGCAATGGTTTGTGTGAGACAGGTAAACTATTGTTTACATAGTTCATTTTTCTTTTTGACAAATCTTTATGATGCAGAATGACATGAGTTTTTGATAGATATGTTAGATGGTTCTTATACATGGATATCATAAAGATATATTTCATTTTATTTTTAATATACAAGTGTAACAAATTGTTGCAGTACAAACATATTTAGAATGTACTCCTTTTACTATATTAATAAAAAGATATAAGTTATTTCCAATAAAAAAAATATCAGTAAAAAAAGTTCAAATTCATTAATATATGACCCATCTCTAATTAGTCTCGAGTCCACTTGCAACTCATTATCAAGTAATTTTAAGTTTTTTTCTAAGAAATGCATTTTTATTTACATTTGGAGTTTTATTTAATATCACATATCACATTTATATATTCATATTAATGCATATAATTAAATAAAAGTCATGAAATAACTTTGTGCCTTGGTAATTATATTGTGAAATGACTACAATCATAAAATAATTGATTTACGAATACAAATTTACAAAAAGTTATGTACTGGAAAATCAAATGTCTTAGTGAAAAAGGGTCAACCCAAAAGAAATAAAGATGTTTTTTTTAATAATGATGATTCTCAATTCCTCTATATTGAAAATATATAATATCATACACATTGATTCACCAAAATCCGTGTCAAAATTTGTATTGAAAATTGCAATGTACATGAGAACTAATTTATTAATTTTTTTGTCTTCATAAACTATAATGTAGTCGATGTTATATTGAACATTTGAATGTAGTCATGTTTTTCTTTGATACAATGAAGTGTCTTAAAAAATGGAAATGTAACTTGCATTAGCCAAGTGTCTTTTCCCTCCCATCCTATATATGATTTTATCAATATGTGATTTGATTGATATTCAACAAATTGAGAAGGATTCAATGTATATATTAACAATACATTTGATTTTTCGTATTTATCTCCATATTAGGACTACACATCACTTAAAATTTTCTCATAAAATTGTATGGTACTTCATGCTTTGATTGTTTTTATCAAATGACATTAGGACCCGTCACATGTGATTTCAAAGTCCCATATATCAATAGCATATTTTTCAAGTATTATTATTTTTTAATTGTTAGAAATTCCCGTCACTTACAGGGTCAGGATTTCAACCATTGGCTAAGAAACCATAACGCAGGGGCATCTAATCCATCAAAATCACCCGGGGATCCCACCTGAACCATGCCACACCAACCCATAACATGGCTCAATTTTTGGGTGTCTCCTCTTGACTAAACATATTGTAAGGGTATTGAACTCGGGTTGCCTAAAAAATGGAACCCAAACCTTAACTAGATGTGCTAGTAGGAATTGACTTTCCAAGTACTTATTGAATGTACTATTTAGTAACAACATATATTGTCCATATGTTTTTTTCCAAAGCAAGGAAAAGACTACATTACTCAGGGCTACTAGACTTGCTTCTATTGATACAATATCAAAAGCTTGATGAGAAACAAGAACATTGTGTGCAGACAGAACCTAACCACCTAAAATAGCTCACTTATGGTCCATAAGGGGGAATAATTCCACTCTTTCTATATTCCTTTGGGTCTTGGGTCATTAATGTGTTTCCTTACATCTAAGGAAGAAAATCTCTTATCCAATAAAAAATGATTTTATGTTATACTCTAGGACCAAAAGGTAATTTCAACCTAGATAGTATCCACAAGAAAGTCAACATCACTTATTATCATCGTTGAGGCTATAACAGTATGGTCATGTGATTTCAAGTAAAGTTTAGACTTAGTCCTATACATGAGACCAAATACTCCCCCCAGTTGCAGTTTAGCTTCATAGAAATATACTACTTTTATTGAAACATCATAATTTTGTAAGCAATATTTCAATGCTTCTAACCAAAAAGGACTAAAAAAGTAAGACCTGTGACCAAACTCCCAATCGAATTTTATTTCAATATTACAACTTGGTTGTTATGACTCAAAGGGAGAATATATAGGGTTAAATGTATATGATATGACCCCAAGGGGGGGGAATACATGGGGATAAATGTACATGTAATGTGTAAATATATATGTAATAAGGTTGGCGTAATAGTAAAGAGGCCTCATGTGCAAGTGTGAAAAGGTATATATAGATATCATGTATTCATTATTATAGAAAATGTGAATTGTGATGTATACATGTATTCAATTATTTGGAGGAGGCTATACCATTATTTAAGGAGTTATTGTGTAACTTATATATCTTGTAGTTTTGCTCCACACTCATATTGATGTACATGATGTTTACTTTTGTTCTATTATGATAATTTAAGCATTTGGTACATAACATTTGGTATCAAAGCATTGATCCTGGGGTTTTGCCTCGTCAATAAAGTCATCTTGGATTTTTATATATAAATTTGTTTTGTGGGCACTTTAGAAATAAAAACTTGGAGGATGTTTATAATAAATATCAAGGTACCCGTGGTACAAATTTTAGCTTCTAGGTCATTATACTTTCGTAGATACACCCTGTGGAAGATAAGGTTTTTGACTAGTCCCGTAACTAGTTTCAAACAGGTGTTCCAGGTAAAATACTCATTACTTATTCATAGAGGATACACATTTAGTGAGACCAATTGAATTTGAACAAGGAAAATACCACTATTTTGTTGTGTGTTTTATAATCAGATAGAAAATATTGGGCATGTATGCATGTTGTACAAGTTCGCTCTCTAGAATAAGCTAAAATTCAACAAGGTTTGGGAAATTTACCATAACTTTCATTTTTCACACCAAATTTTGGTGATACCTATGGAATTGTAGAGAATAAATTTCATAGTACTATGGGTCTAAATTCTATACTCATAGGGGACGAAATTTCATAAATACATCAAAAGGAAGGTCGATCACAAGGACAAACTACAAATCAGGGTTTCAAAGGTACAATTACTTAAAACTATCATAAATTTTGAATGGGATATCCGATTGAGACGATTTGAAAGCCATTAGAATGAGAAAAAATATAATATCATATTGGAACAAGGATTATAACTATTTGGTAACATTATTCCTAATATATTAAGGTTGTAAGTTGAGGTTTGGGTTATAAATCAATTAATAATCAATGGAAATACCTAATTTTTATGGAGATGAAGATAAAGAAAAAATAAATCGCATGGAAAGGTTGAGGATGATAAAATAATACATTTTGCGACATTTGATGGTAGGATTGTACTTGAGTGGTGAAGTTATTAAGTGGTGGGATAGACTTGATGAAGGTACTAGATTCTCCCTCTCATGGGAAGAATTTGAAAATATCTTCTCGGATAAATGGATTAGGGATACAAAAATGGAGGAAATATATAAAATTCAATATTAATTAAAAGAAGAAAAGGAAGAGATTAATAATAATGGTGAGAAGCTATCTAAGATAAAATTCATTAATGAATCACTCATTAAGGAGGTTAAGAACTTAAATCAAGAAAATACTAGCAAAGGAAAGTGGGAAAACGATGTGTCAAGGGAAGATTTGAAAAAAAAATATGAAGAGATATGTATATTACGAAATCATAATAAAAATCTATTGGATGAATTTAGGAGATTGTAAAAAGAAAAGAAGAATTGTCAAAATCAAGAAGAAAGAAGGATCTTGGATGAAGAATCTACTAAAAGACTTGAAAATGAAATTTTCAATAAGGTTGAGGAATCCCTAAATACTGATGAGGTAAAATTAGAAATGCAATAAATAATTGAATAAGGATGTCAACATTTTATAGATGGGGTCACATTGCAAGTTCAAAAGGAGAAAGAAGACACGATTCAAAAGGGTCAACAAAAGATACTAGAAGAAGTTGAAGTCCATCTCGAGGATGTACATGTCAAATATGATGGTATTATCTCCAGGGCTAGAGTAATAAAAGATCAAGAAAATATGATCGAGGATGCCATTCTCTATGAAAATAAGATATATGAAAGGGGTGTGGACAATGAAGAAAAACCGTCAAATGTGAAACCATATCGACACCCTCATTATCAAGAAATATTTCAATGAAGACAAGAAGATCAATACCAACACTATCAAGGAAGAAGATGTAATATTCATCAATATTGATGGAATATGGCATCACATAACCATTATTCAACTATATATTAGCATAAATCAACATCTACTACAGATTGGAGGAGCTTTAACAACATTACATGGAATTAACAAAAATAATATTATGCTACAACTAGCCACCAAGGATTAAGACCAAAAAGAATTGATTTTTGATGGATGGATCACCATCAATGGAAAGAAGAAATAAGGAACATGAGAAAATCATATTACTTGGTTTCATCACATGTGAAGCCTTTGATTGTAAATCTTTGAGGACAAAGATTTTTGAAGGAGGGTACTATGTTATGACCCAAAAGGGGAATATATAGGGTTAAATGTATATGATATGACCCCAAGGGGGGGCATATATGGGGATAAACGTACATGTAATGTGTAAATATATATGTAATAAGGTCGAACTAATAGTAAAGGGGCCTCATGTGCAAGTGTGAATAGGTATATATAGAGATCATGTATTCATTATTGTGGGACATGTGAATTGTGATGTATAAAGACATTTTGTTATTTGGAGGAGGTTCTCCTATTCTTTACGGATTTATCGTGTAACTTATCTATCTTGGAGTTTTGATCCACGGTCACATTGTTGTACATGGTGTGTACTTATATTCTATTATGATAATTTAAGCATTTGGTACATAACATTGGTTTATTTCTGGCATATGATAAGAAGAAGACTCCTTCCACTTAAAAGATCAACAACATATTTCAACTAGTATTAACTCCCACCTACAATGTTGCAACATAAATGAATTAAGATATCTCCACTTCAACACTTCTTTTATAATGACATCAAAACATGATTTTTGCAATCATTTAAAAAATCAAATAGGTATTTATAGTCATTTTTTCCCATTTGTATAGGAAGGGATTTTTGCAAAGGTAGTTAATGGCAATTGAAAAATATCATTACAATGTCTTAATTTAAACAAAAAAATAGTCATATGTTAATTTATACATACAAGCTAATACAATATTTTAATTTGTATGGAATAATTTTTTTACATACATACACATCAAACTACCATTCAAATCATTAATTTTTAAGAGTTAAAAACATTTGGAGAAACTTTAAATGTGCATAAAACAAATGAGATGAAAATTTAATCACTTGATACCTCACCAAAAATAAACAAAACAAATTTCTAGTTACAACACACCAAACCACCAATTTATGAAATAGAAGTTAACTTAAATTAACCAAGGATATAAAATACAAAAATAATATATCAAATATAGAAAATGACCAAGAATTTGTATTATTATGTTAAGATCCAAGGGGGGCATATATGGGGTTAAATGTATATGATATGAACCCAAGGGGGGAATATATGGGGTAGATGTATTGTAATTTGTAAGTATTTAGGTAATAGGGTTGGCTTAATAGTAAAGGGGCCTCATGTGTAGCGTGTGAATAGGTATATATATATAGATCATGTATTCATTATTGAGAGAGGTGAATTGTGTTGTAAGAAGGTATTTGGTTATTTGGAGGAGATTCTCCTATTATTTAAGGAGTTATTGTGTAACTTATCTCTCTTATCTATATTGGAGTTTTGATCCATTCTCACATTGGTGTACATAGTGTGTAATTCTATTTTATTATGATATCTTAAGCAATTGGATCAATACACTTGGTATCAGAGCATTGATCCTAGGGTTTTTCTTCTTCAAATGAGTCATCTTGGATTTTTCGTTATAACTTTTGTTTTGGGACGCTTCAGGTAGAGAAACTTGTAGGTTACTCAGAATACATATAGAGGTATCTATGGTAAATATTCCTTGTTCGAGGTCGTTATACTTTCAGATATATACCCTGTGGAAGATAGGGTATTTGACTACTCCTATAACTAGTGACAAACAAGTGTTATGGGTAAAATGGTCATATATTCTTCAATCAGGATCCAAATTTAGTTCCACCCATTGCATTTGAAAGAGGAAATTCCACAGTATGTTTGGTACAAATTTCAGAATCATGTATAGAATATTGGACATGTGGCATTCTCTACAAGTTCGCTCTCTAGAAAAGGACAAAAATCAATAAGGTTGGGAAAGTTACCATAACATTCATTTGGAACATCCAATTTTGGTCAAACCCATGGCATCGTAGAGAATACATATCAAAGTAACACAGGATCAAATTTTAGACTGAGAAGGACAAATTTTTTAGAAATACATCAAAACGAAGGTCAGTCAGGAGGACATATTTCAAATCAGGGTTTCAAAGGTATGCTCAATTAAAACTATCATATCATTTGATTGGGATGTCCCATCGAGATGATTCAAAATCCATTGTAAAGAGAAAACATAGAATATTATATTGGAATAAGTAATATCACTAATTTAGATCATTATTATTAATATATTGAAGTTGTAAGTTGAATGTTTAGATTAGACCTCAATTAAAAATCAATGACAATACCTAACTTTATTGGAGATGAAGATAAAGATGAAATCGATCTCGATGAATGATTGAGGATGATAGAGAAAACTGATTTGAGTCCTTTTAGGGAATATTTTTCTTTTTTAGGGGGATCTTATAAGTGGTGGAATGTCTTTGATGAATATACTAGACTCTACTTCCCATTGGAAAATTTTGAGGAACTCTTCTCAAATAAATGGATCAAGGACAAAAAAAATGAAGGAGATACATAAAATTCGAGTGTGATTAAAGGAATAAAAAACAAATGTATGCAAATTGAAAAAGGATAATGAAGAGATAAGAAAATATATTACAAAGAAAAATGATGAGAATTCCAAGATCAAATCCATTAACAAATCACTCATCAAGGACGTTAAGAACTTAACGCACAAAAAGAGTAGCAAAGAAAAGTGGGAAAATGATAAGGCAAGGAAAGATTTGAAAAATAAATATGAAGAGATATGTATATTGTGAAACCATAATACAAAACTACTAGATGAGGTTAATATATTCAGAGAAGAAAAGAAGATTTATCAAAATCAAGAATAAACAAGGATCTTGGATGAAGAATCTACCAAAAGACTTGAAGAGTAAATTTCAAGAAGGTTGAGGAATCCCTAAATACTGATGAAGTAAAAAACTAGAAATGCAACCTATAATTAAATAAGGACGTTAGAATTTGAAAAATGGGGTAACATTGCATATTCAAAAGGAGAAAGAAGATAAGATTAAAGAAGGTCACCAGAGGATAGTTTATAAGTTGAACTTCATATAGAGGATGTACATGTTAAATATGATGGTATTATATCCAAGGCTAGAGTAATAAAATACCAAGAAAATAGGATAGAGAATGACATTGTCTCTAAACTAAGGATAAATGAAATGCATGTGCATAGTAAAGGAAAATCATCAAATGTGAAACGATATCGACACCCTCATTACTAGGAAATATTTCAAGGAACACAAGAATATTGAAATCAACATTATCAAGGAAGAAGATGGAATAATTATCAATATTCATGGAACAAGGAATCACAAAACCACTCTTCAACAAGATATTGTCAAAGACCAACAACCACTACAAATTGGAGAAGTTACAACATCAATACATAGAATCAAAGGAAAGAAAATTACGCAACAGCTAGCCAACAAGGATTAAGACCAAAAAAATGATTTTGGATGGACGGGTCATCATAAATGGAAGGAATAAGGCAATAAAATAAGAAAATCAAATTACTTATTTTCATCACATGTGAATCCTTTAATTGCAAATCTTTGAGGAAAAATATTTTTGAAGGAGGGTACTATGTTATGACCCAAGGGGGGAATATATGGGGTTAAATGCATATGATATGACCCCAAGAGGGGGCATGTTAGAATATTGAGAGGGGGTGTGGGGGTGAATCAATACGATCACTTTTACCACTTTTAACCATAGTATATATTTTTCAAAATTTTCAACAATATTCAACAATATATCATCAACGTATCATATATGATTACATTCAATATATCATGAGAATATAATCATAAACAACATCACATCAACATAATAACATCAAATACACATTACACCAGTATTTACATGGAAACCCAAATGGAAGAAAACCATGGAATGCTTTCTTATATATATCAAGTATTCATTCATAGGAAGAACCAACTTCCCAATTCTCCAGATGCAACTGGAAGGAGGCTCCAACCCCTTATTCACAGGCTCCAACCTGAAGGAAGCTACAACTCTCTAAGTTCTCTGGCTCCAACTAAAAGGAGGCTAAAACCCCCTTATTCTCAGTCTCCAACTTGAAGTAATCTCCAACTCCCTATGTTATTCGGCACCAATAGAAAGGAGGATACAACCCCCTTTCCTTTCCCCATCCTACCACCCTGAAATATAAGTGTAGACCAACTATCACTACCATAATAAATGCCACTATTATTGCCACTTCCACTACCATTTTCATTGTCACTACCAGTATCACTACCTATGTCACACCAACCTGTAGTATGTCAACTTGTCACTTTCAACCTCTGACTGTATCAACCTGTCACTGACCAAACTGTCATTGTATCCAACCTGTCACAAAAACCTATCCAACCTATCACTGTCACCGATACTCAACCATATTCTCTCACATGGAGCATATATCAAGGATACCTGTCAAATATATTTCCAACATCACCAACACATGCCTCTACCAAGCATGTACCAAGATCACCAACATACCATCACAAGCTATGTGTCTCAACCATGTACCAAAGCATGTACCAAACCATCAACCTGTACCATACCAAGAATCAATTGTGTACCACAACCTGTACCATAACAAGTGCATCAACCATGCACCAACTCCTGTACCAAACCATGCATCAAATATGCACCAACACTTGTACCAAAACATGCATCAACCATGTACTAGCATCTGTACGAAACTGTGCATCAACCATGTACCTCAATCTATACCATATGACTCAACCATCAATCATGTATACCGATTACCAATCCTATACCATACCATGTATCAACCATGTACATCAACACATGTACCATACCATGTACCAATAATGTATCTCAACCATATACCATATCACTCAATCATGCGATACACCATATACCATAGGATATATCAAGAAAGTTTTATCAATGGTGTACCTCAACCAAGTATCAACATAACTAAGATATTCATCCAAGATATACCTCAATCCATGTGCCTCAAGAATGTACCAACATCACTCATGATATGTCCCAATCATGTCTTACACCATATATAATAATATATCAACAATGAAGTGCCTCAACAAAGTACCAAGGAATGTGCCTCATACACATTCCAATATAAATATGTGCCTCTACATCCATGTACCAAGTACCAAGAATCTATGTCAAGCATGTATCAATATCACCTCAATCATATGAAACCATGTACCATGTACCACAAGGTTTCCAATACATGCCTTAAGCATGTGCCATACCATCCATGAAACAAGCCTCAAACAAACACATGTAAAACATACCTTTACTCATGAAGAGGACTTGGTGCATATCATGTCAGACCAACAAACCTTACTCAAATTCAGAATCAATAAGATGGCACCTTCTTCAATCTTTTTCAAAAGCATCCACTACTTTCTCCACTGTGACCCGCATATGTTCGCTACTTTCTCCACTGTGACCTGCGGATGTTTGCTACTTTTTCCATTGTGACCTGCGGATATATGCCACTTTCTCCACTATGACCCACAAATGTTCGTTACTTTATCCATTGTGACCTGCGAATGTCCACTAATTTATCCATTGTGACCTGTAGATAACCTCATAAATATAGTTTGATCACTTTAGACTTTTCCCCTTCGACCTTCCTTCGCAACCTCAGACTTGCTACCTCAAATTCAACCTTAGATTCACCAATAGACCAAAGTTCTTCACAAGATAGATAATCAATAAATTTGTGTGTGAATATAATTATGAGATACTCCTTGAGGTATATTTATACTTTTTCTAAGTAACCTCTTTCCTTACTTTAGGGGTTTATTTTTACAACCACTTTACCCTTTCATTAATTACTTGTGACGAAATAGGGGATTCTTAACCATTCTTTGGGGTTTCCAACTTCACAAGGCCATAAGTCCTCAACCGTGAGGAACCACATGACGTTCCACCTATCAACAGAAACAAAATGATGTGTATTATCCATCTATGATAATATTACTTGAAAATACACTTGACTTCATGTATTTATTCCTCTATCAACTATGGGTTCCATGACCATACCTTTGGGGCTACATGTAGACTTCATCAAATGCACCAAACACATATGCTAAGATCAACCACTCCATCAATGAAAAATAACTATCCATCTATATCAACCACATCTATAGGGCTTCTGAACTTTGTTAATATTTTGGCAGCATTGTTATAACCCAAAAATGCCTTACCTATGCATACATGGCATTGGCCTTTCCACTTACATATTTTGCAAATATTGTTGAGGATTCCTCTTAAAAAAATGTTTTTTGGAAGATTTACATGTCCTTCTGAACTGATATCCCACGTACACATGCATGTTGCATACTAGTAAGCCCACGTACACACATGAGCTTCATACTAGTTAGCCTGCGTTTACCTCAAAAAATTGCAAAAAATATAAAATTGCAAGGGATTTGGCGAATTTTATGGGCTATTGAAGGTTTCCCAACCATATTACCCATTGTAGCCCATCCCCAAACTGAATAATCATATTTTTCTCATATGAAAAGAGGTCTTGGGGTCTCATTTCAAAGACAAGCAAGAGAATAAGAAAACTATGCCAAAATCCCTTCCCCTTTCTAGCCCAAGTTTTGCATCCTATTCTGAGTTTTATCCTCAACATTCCCCTCAACATCTATGCGGTTGTCTAGGGTTTGTGTTAGTATTGGGTTTTTTTTTCTCTTTATCTTGTTTTATGCTTTGAAAATGAAAAAGATCATTTATTTTTGTTATTTCTTTCCAAGAATTTCAAAAAATAAAAAAAAGTTGTTGCATTTAGTTATGCATCTTGTTTGGTTGTTGTAGCATAGGTTGTTTTTCACAAAAGAATAGAGTTATTTTTCAAAGTTCCTTTTAATTTCCCTGAAAGTTTAGTAGTTTTTCATTGTAAAATGAAAATATCTTTTAGGAAACTTTTGGTTATATGATCTTGGAATACTATTTTGAAAAATTTGCAGTTAAAAAGATGTAAAAGTCATTTCTTTCAATTGACAAATCTAGTTTGATTTTAAACAAATGATTTAAAGTTTTTCTTCTCTTTCATCTATTGTAAACACCACAAGTTACATGTCCATATCCTTTGATTAATTCAAGCCAATTAAAAAAAAAATTAACACTTAAAATCAATTAGACTTTTTGTTTGTAGGGTTCACCAAGTAGTCTAGACTCTATGGCCTTGAAATAGGTGTGAAGAGAAAACTCTTCAAGGCCACCTAAAAAATATAGGAGTCTGTGATAGGGAGTGTCAGAAGTCTATTGTTGTAAGATTTAGTTGGGACCCCCCTCTAACACAGGGGATAAACATGAGGTCATGTAAGGAACGGTAGAGGAGATAACTGTTACGAGGGAAAAACTCTCTATGGACAAGGGTAAACCAAAATAGACAAGTATGACTGCAGAAATCAATGCAATTCCAACATATGCTATATAAACTAATGCACAAGATAATAAAGAGGCCTACCTCGATCCAACGTTTGATGATGTTCCACCGTTGAGCACTTCGACCCAAAGCTTTATACCTACAATAAGTTCTTAACAAACGAGAAAAGCAAGTATATAGTGATGATATAAAGGGGTTAGCACATAAGATAGCAAAATCCATTAAGAAACATTACAAACATGCCCATGGATAATAATCATATATTTGAAATATACCAATAGGACAGGAAAGGAGTATTTCTATTAATAATTGATCAGTAGAAGTGACAACATTATAGACTTCCGTGTCGGCATGGCTCGAAACCAAGGAACCAAGTTCCTTCCAACTAGGCCTCCACCACTTCAATCTTCCATCAAAGGCAATCTCATAGGAGAGAGACAATGAGGTTCTCTCAACAATAGGGAAATATCTTGGGGGTTGAACACTGTGTTCAGACTTGAGGGACAAAGGGATGCAGACTCAATATGATGTAATTTCTCCAGAGTAACTTTTCTCTCAATGTTGAATGCTTTCTCCTCTTTTCCATAGCTCGGAATTGTTCTTTTATAGCCTTCAAAATGCAATTGAAGGGCTGATTCGAAACGTTTCCAATATATGGAAGGCCAAGGATCAAAGATCTTCTATTGTGACATGAAAACTCGACTTCATTTTTTTGTTTTCTAGCACAAATCCTGATGTACATGGGTTGTAGTGGAGAAGCTAGCATATACGCATCTTGTATAATAGATAGGGAGCGTATATGTGGAAAAATGTATATTTTTGGCTCTGGATTTATCAAAAAGGGATGAAAAGTCTACATAGGGAAATGGAAAAAGTCCCTCTGTGCAAGATATCAATGGTGAGGCAAATATTGCTATAACAATAACCCGTCAAAGCCAGACTGAGTGTAGTAAGGATTGTATATTGAGGGTTGTTCTTGGGAATTACACTGATTGCATTTGACTACAGAGCTTCATGGACCTCAAATCCATTCAATATCCTAAATTGTCTTCCAGACCATTTACCTTTGGTACCTTTGAAAGACTTCATACTTTGTTATCCTATTCATTACGATCAACCCAACTATCGATTTCACTTGCCTGGTGATTGAATACGAGATGACAACATAGTTTCCTATTTTTAGAGACTCACATGGGTGACTACAGGGGTATACCTTGGTACCTAGGGTAGAATTCAGATCGCGCTTTGCAGAGTATACATAGGGGGTGTTTCCATGTTTGAGTTACACTTTCACTGGTAAGTTTCTCTAGTGTCGATTGGCGTAATTGTTCTTCCTTCCAATTAGTTGTTTGCTTGATTTGTCGTTAGGATATTTTTAGTGTGTGCTCTTTGTTTCACGATAGCTTGAATTTACAGTGTCGATTGATCATTTCACAAAGTGGAAGATAAACAACTATGTCATTTGCATAGGCTTTAGGGCCTGTCATCGGTTATTTTGGAGCCACCTCCGCCACCTTTCAGGTGCAGGCTAGATCAAGAAGGCCCGTTTGAAGCTACCGGGCCGTAGGAAAATGTGTTTGAACCAACTCCTAGAGAATACTTTCCTGCATCAGAGGAGTCTATTGTTTTTTACCTTGAATTCGAAGGATTTAGGCCCGCAAACCCTTCGATTATCGACTTATCGATGCCACTTCTAATTCAGATAGTCACTCCTGAGGTGACTTCACCTGAATGATATTTCTTTTGGCAGCAATGATGGAAGCAACTAGTACTACTTCATCATGGAGTCGTCATACTCCCATCATGGCTTTCGCAGGAGGAGGTGTTGTGCTTCCTCCACCACCTCTTCCTACATGAACTCGGTTGTCCAGATGCCCACTACTTCGAGAAGTGGCTCAATTCCTTCAATGACATTGACCACTATTCCCTCCATTTAGAATGTGTTTGGTGCTCCCTTTTCATATGGGATGTCAATTTTTGACTCTAACTCAGTTCTCACCTACTCTATTCTACAAACCATTGGTCTAGGGGCAGGGAGATCTAATGCTCCCATGTAAGGAGCCACCATGGGCACCACTGCTCTGTTCAATGCCATTCCTTAAATTATAGGTTACATCCATCCTCCACCCCCTTCGCTCGGAGGCACTTATCAAAAAATGATCAGGCTTAATACAAACTATAGTTTGTTTAGTGGAGGGAGCCATGGAACTCAATATTACATGAATCTGGTGGGATCAATGCCTTCTTATTTGTTCGGTTCATTTGGAAATAATTCTTTCTCTTCATCTACTTTCTTTGCTAGGGGCAACACCGTCTTTGGTCAACAAAACCCTATGCAAGGTTTAATTCCTTCCTAGTGAGAGATGACATGAGTTTACTCCTCTCAAGGTCTTGGGAATCCTTGGCAGAGATCATTTCCCCTACAAGGGATGTTGATCAGGGGAAACCCCTCCTACACTCAGTGGAACCCCAAGTAGGTTTCAATACCCATGCCAAGAGGATCAGTTGGGGGCATCCCCAACCAAGGTCCTTGGAACAATGTACATGGAGAAATACCTACACATGCCATGTCATCTAACTTTGGGAATTAGCCTACGATGCAACATTAAATGCAAGTCCCTTTTACTGGACAAGGCCACCATGGTTTATACTAAAACCATGCTAGCAGTCAAACTTTTCCTGGAAACATGGTGCCATCCAGAATCTAGGTTCATTTTTTCATGTGAATCTGCCACAAACGAGACTGCCTTTTCTAAAAACTTTGCTTTTGCCAAACTTGTCAAGACTTTTGAATGACCCAATTTGTCATGATCCGCATTGGCCCCCCATGCCGACTAAGTTTCTCTTGGACATCCCTAAATTTGAAGGAAATCCTGGCGAATATCTAGGTATCATGTGAAGAGATTTCACTTATGGTGCTCATTGAACTTGTTAAATGATGATTCAGTTCAGTTTCACTTGTTTCAACACACTCTTATAGGGGGTGCTTCAAAATGGTATATCAATTTTGATAGCTAGAAGTATTCTTACTTTAACGACCTGGCTATGGTTTTATTGAACGATTTCTAGTTGTTGGTAAGATATAATGCCGACACTGAGTTGTTGGCCAACTTTGAGTAGACGAAAGCTGACCATATCTCGGATCACATCCAAGAATGGTGGCATCAAAAGAGTTTGATTAAATTCAAGGTCCCTTCCGCATTTTTTCTTGAGTGGCTCCTAAAGTATTTGGTTCCTTGAGTTTCCAAAGACATCATGACATCCAGGGTATTTTCTGAATAAGAGGCTATTATGAGGGCCTAGCAACTGGAATTGATTTACTCTCAATCCGATATGCTATATGAGATCTTACCCGACACACCACAATCAACTCTCGACAAGGCCAAACAAAATTATGAGCCTCATGCCGATGGCATAGTAGGCTCAACATAGAGAAATTCCACAAATCAACTATCTAATCAATTACAACAGTTATCAATTCAATAGACTATGGCCAACCAAACACCTAGTTCGACTGCCCCCGTAACCCAAACATTGGATGTATGCAGTGTGTAATCGACAAATCCCAAGGGTAACTAGCAAACCGAGGGAAACAGGAAACCTAAAAAAATTAAAGGTAAGGGGGATAATAAGGTTACAAATAATGCTAGTGAGGGAAAAAATGAAAAGAGAAAAGTGAAGTTTACATGTAAGATTTTCACGAATGATGACTTGACTCACCAATGCCCTTGGCTTGAGGAGGCCTATAATCTACTAACACAACATCAACATAATGTGTTGAAAAACCCTTTTCCACAAGGGAAAAATATGTCTCAAGCTTCCTCATCCACGAGACTTTTTGGAGGCTCCCATGACTAATCCTAACAATGGGGCCACAAAAGTTTATATGATGAGATCTGAAGCTCATGTGAAAACTAGGGCTCATAACTACGGAATGATAGAATATGTTGAGAAGGGAAAAGAATCCTCCAACCCATTGAATCCTATTCAAATTGAGAAGATAGTGGAAGAAACGATGACTCACATCCCTAAAGGTGCATTCAAAAATACTTCTCACAACCCAAATTCAAGGGTTGCTCAAAATTACTCCATCATGGAGGATCTGGCACAAACTCCTTGTGCAATGTTTTCTTTGGAAGTTCTCCATAGTGTCCCCTCATAGAGATAATCGTTGTTGTCTTCCTTGGGAGCGGATCAGACCAATAACTCAGGAATGATTGTTTTTGACCCTACAGACCATAAACCTCGTCTTCCTCACCATGTCGATTTTTCAGATAGTAGTAGCGTACGCCACAAAATCATTGACACAAAACATTTTATTTATGGTATTTGATGAGGGTCCCTCAACTTGCGTGATGTTGTTGTCATGTTGGAAGCCCATCGACCAAACTGAGTTGTCTCCGTCACCCAAATTACTTACTGTGTTTGATGATTGATCATTTATACCACATGGTATAATTCCCTCTTTCCTCATGTATTTGGAGGGAAAAAATTTGTGCGTTGAGGTAGAAGTAGTCGATGTGCCTCTCGACTACAATATTTTGTTAGGGTGGAGTTTGACCTATGCTATGAAAGTGGTTGTATCCACCATTTTTTGGGTCTTATGTTTTCCTCACGAAGGTTGGATCATAATCGTTGATCAGTTATCCTTCTCTCATCCTGACCCTTCATAAGGGGAATCCAAGATCCTGATGATTGAAAACCTACAACCAGGTACTTTCAACCTAGGTTCCATATTTTTTCCATATTTAATGGGTACTTTGATTATCTGCCGCGTGCGAATGATGTTAGGTTTGTTTCGGATGTCCCTGACGAACCAGAGACTTTAATATTTCAGGTCACATATTTTAAAATGAGTTACTTTGAAGACCCATGGATTTTACCTTCCACATCAACTTCGATGGAAGGGTTAGGGCACCTTAGAATGGTTATTCCCTTATCCGCTTCCAAGGTTGCATACACTACTGTCCAGAAAGCCTCAGCCAACCCTGATTCGACTGCCCCATAGGAGCTAGATCCTGTTCTTGAGCCAATTTGGGCTCAAGACTCTCTCACCACTCACGACCCTTTAGACTTAGTCTTTCCATATGATGAGACGATCCTGGAGGAAATGACCAGGCCTGACAGACCATCAAGGGATCTTCACCATAGATCTTATTTCTTACCCAAGATTAAGAGAATAGAGGCATGAGAGATCGTTACAACCATGAATGGAGATTTCCTTTGTCCTATTAACCCTATAGCTATGCACGAAATATATTTCGAGGGAAACATGGAAAGTATTGCTAAAAATATACCTATTGACATATCCAAAACCCCTGGCGCCATGGAAAATGTCTTCGTCAAAGTGGATTGTTCTCTTGAAGAGATTCAAATCTACACTGAATTGTTTAAATAATTTTGTGATGTATTTGCTTGGTCTTATGAGGAGATACTAGGCATTGATCCACGTATTGTTGAACACGAGATCACAAATTATGCTGATGTCAAACCTGTCTGATAGAAGCTTTGCTTGGTCAATCCTCGCAAAGTAATGGAGATAAAGGCTGAAGTAGAGAAACTTATAAAGGTTTGTTTCATCTACCCCGTGCAATTGATGAAATGGGTATCAAACCCTGTTCCTGTCAACAATAAGCAAGGCAAAATATGCATATGTATGGAATTTCATGACCTGTACAAAGCTTGCCTGAAAGACAATTTTCTAACCCAGTTTATTGACCAGATTGCCTATGAACGTGCGGGTTGTGAGTTATTTTCTTTCATGGATGGTTTTTCTAGGTACAATCAAATTCAAATCAATCTCAAGGACCAACATAAAACAAATTTTACTTTTCCTTGGGGTACATTCGCATATAGAAAAATGCCTTTTGGCCTTAAGAATGTTGGAGCCACTTTTTAGCGGTCCAAGTCATTTTCTTTTCACTATGTCAAACACATAGTCGAGGTGTACCTTGATGATCTGGCATCACATTCTCATAAGATATCTGATCATCCCTCCCATTTACGACTTATATTTGAGAGGTGTCACTACTATCTGATTTGCTTGAATCCAAACAAGTGTAGCTTTTGTGTGACATTTGGATGCTTATTAGTTTTCACCATGTCAACTAAGGGGATCATGGTCGATCCTCTGAAGTTTGAGGAAATAGTTCAATTGCCTCCCCTATGCACAATCCCTCGGCTTTAGATTCTACAAGGGAAATCCAATTTTATTCAGCATTTTGTTTCCAATTATGCCAAGATTACTAAAGGGTTCATGCGTATTTTGAACAAAAGAGGTCCCATTATGTTGGGATGAAGCATCTCAACTCTCTTTCAAAGTGTTGAAATGTGCCCTAATGTCTTCCCCTCTGTTCATTGACATGGTCTTGGTCCAAGAGAATGACAAGCTCGAAGAGAACATTATATATTATCTTATTTGAGGCCTGGTTGGACAAGAAATCAACTACACACATGTTGAGAAACTAGATTTGGTAGTTTTCCATGTTGTCCAATGATTCTGTCACTATAAGTTACTTCGCAGTACTACCGTCATTGTCAGCGTGAACCCTTTTCATTATGTGTTAACATGACAGGTCATTGAAGGTAAAATTAGCTAATGGATAGTTATCCTACATGAATTTGACTTGGATTTTGTTTTGGATAAATATAAAAAGTCATTGGTCTTTGCTGAACTCATCTCAGAACTTTTGGTTGAAAGTGGTGATATGTCACCCTAAGAGTCACCCATCAATGAAGATCTTTTTATTATTGCATCTTCGATGATCTAGATTTTATGAGCAGAATGAAATGAATATATATTATTTATAGGTTCTTAACACAAAATAACAGAGATACAGTAAAACTGGTTTTCTATTCAATAACGAAATAAGCTGAAACTATAAAATGCAGCGGAAACAAGCTTGCTGGAATGGTGGCGGCTTATCTTTGAGAAGAGATGTGACGACAACGCATATTCGCAAGAAGAAGGTTACAGTGAGGCTCTGAAGGCCCTTTTATAATAATAAAGAATGCCAAAAACCCTAGACATCCAAAAACCTAACCCTAGGAGATGAAGCACCAAAAGTCATGTGGGCCCCGTTTGGGTAAGTTAGTACATCAACTTCTCGGGGTCGTAACATTTGCATATGATCTCCATTTTAGGAATGTGATAGCCCGCTGGAAAGGTATCATCAAGGAGATTCATTTTGGGCGCTCAATCATGACTTTGGATATCATTAAGGATCTTGATCCCGAAAAAGCTTCATTTAGGCCCTCAAAATGGCCCCAGAAGTTAAAACTGCTAAAAATAGTAAATTGTCAAAATTGTCAGAAAACTGTTTTGAGCCAATTGGAAAAGGTGGGTGGCCACTGATATCCATATGGATCATCCGAACCCCTAGTATGGAGATATACTTGTGTATCTTCATAATTTTAAGTTCCCTTCTTTTGTTTCTCGTGATGAGCATCGACGAATATGCCACCAAGTGCGGAATTATATTATCCTCAATGACACTTTATATTTTCGAGGAGTGGATTGCATCCTCCATCGATGTATCACTCACGAAGAAGTAGAGAGTGATTTAAATGATTTTCACATAGTATCATGTGGCAGTCATCTGTCTGGGTTGGAAACAACCCAAAATATTCTTTGCACTGGATACTTTTGGCCCTCTTTAATCAAATATTATGTGGAGACGGTCAAGAAGTGTCACATGTGCCAGATCTTCTCTCATAAGATGCGGGCACACCCATCTCCCATGTTCGTAGTTATTGTTGTCGGTCCCTTCACCAAGTGGGGGATTGATTTCACTACATATCACCCAGTTTCTGCCAGGGGGAATCACTATATCATCATAGAAGTAGACTACTTTACTAAATGGGTCGAATCTATGACGACATTCAACAATGACAGAGAAACGACTATCCTGTTCGTTTTTAACGAGATCGTAGCTAGGTTCAGTATTCCAAAGTAGATTGTCACAGACCATGCCAGTCACTTCCAGAAAAAAATTATGTCTGAATTAACATCAAAACTAGGGTTTAAATAGGAACATTCGTCACCTTATTACCCATATGAGAACGGTCAGGTAGAAGTTGTTAATAAGTCTCTCAAGACTATTCTTCAGCGAACGATTAATTCAGCCAAGTCAAATTGGAATTTGATGTTATATTTTTCACTTTGGGCTTATCAAACCTCAGTAACAACTGTTATCAATTTTTATGTTTTCCAACTCGTTTACGGGATAGAGGCAATATTTCCCATTGAATGTCAAATCGATGCTCTAAATTTGGCAGTGGAACTATTGCCCGACACTACACCGCTTGAGGAATGTCTTTATATCTCGAGAAACGTCGATATGTAGCCTTGGCCAATGAGGCTCATAAACAACGTGTCAAGTGTCAGTATGATTGGTCTATCCACCCTCATATTTTATCTGAAGGTGATCTTTTCCTAGTCTACAACCAAGACAAAGATCCCTTGGGGGAAGGCAAGTTCAAACCCATGTGGTTCAGACCTTTCATTGTGAAAAAAGTCTTATAAAAGGGTGTTTATCGTCTGGTTGATTTCGAGGGTAACACCTTAGTAGAGCCTAGAAATAATCTCTACCTTAAGAGGTATTACACTTGGGTTGATTTCCTGAGCGTGACTTCTTGTACATATGCATATTTTTTTATACATTCTTCTCTTTTTATTTTATGGACATGTGGGCATTATGTTTTTTTTTTACTGTGGAAAATTCCAAGTGAATCTGAAGTCTATGTTGGGTTCACGGACAGTGCTAGCTGACACACTCGGAGGCTTGCTTCCATAGCTTGGGTGATTTTTACACCTTGTGGTCAATTGCTATCTTCTGGAGGTATTTATCTAGGTGAAGCAACCAATAATTTTTTTGAGTAGAGTGTAGTGATAGAATTACTACGTGATGCCTTGCCACATGGTATTTCTTTCCTCCGGGTTTATTTAGATGCTCAACTGGTCATGTCCCATTTAAATGGGTTATACCACATTTACAATCCCACCCTTCACCAACAATTCCTTAGGGTACATATCTTAGACACTATTTTGATTATATTACTTGTATTCATGTTCCTAGGAGATCTAATCAACTAACTGATACTTTGGCTAATCAAGTATTATATTGGCATGTTGCTCACATGTAAAAGTAAAACACACGCATACACATGTAAATACATTTGTAAACAAATGTTTATCCATAAAAAAAATATGTATATATAATATATCCAAAAAATAATGTCATGAGTACAAAGTGGGACATAAAGCCTCAAATAGAGACGATATACATCGTTGGGATTAAACCCTCAATACAGAGTACAAAAAGTGCCTTGGGCACATGTGTGGTCCAATGCTATATATGGTCTAGGGCTATTGGCCCTGCTATAGTGAACCACGATGTTTGCAATATGTCGAAATAACTGGACCCAAGTCCTGGGAACCCCTACTACATGTGGTTGCATAGTCGAGGGAAGATCCTCGATTCGACCAACGAAACTGCACGAGTAAGAGCCTTCAAGTTCCTTTCTACTTGCTGTAGTACTCTATCAACCTCTCTGGTTGGGGGTCCTCCTACAATTGCTAGTCCTCCTGCTCCTACTGGTCCAGTCTCTGGTCAAGGACGACGCATGGTCCTGGTGAAGTTGGTCGGTCGCACTGGTCCCAAATATGTATACAATATATCATTAAGTTAGAACTTTGACATTGACATAAAAAGGATAATATTTAAAAATTAAATAACCTTTTAAAAATGTGTTTACCTATCTCATCGCGCTCCTTGCCAGGGGGCATGGGCATAACATGATCCCTCAGGAAACTAATTCCTACACATGGATAATCCTCAATCACAGGAATCTGACAGGCCCACCAATCAAATAATTTGTCATCAAAATCCTCCTGGGTTCTCCCTTCACCCTATCTAGGCAACAAAACTGTCCACCTGCACAATGTTCGAAAGGAGGAAATATGTCCTCATACTGTCTCCCTCGGGCTAAGACTACGCACGCTCAAAAAAGAAGAAAGTGCATAACACAGTTCCGACCCTGAAGTTCTTGTTCATTCTTCTGCGATAGTCTATGAGTTTTTTCTTCATGCATGTATGCATGGTAGTATTCCAGTACAAAATGGTGGCATCCAAACACTGAACTGCGCTATGCATCTGTGCACGGAAGGCCTGATGGAGTGTTGTGGATCCCGTGATCCACCAAATCATGAAGAGTACAATCCGAAGGTGGAGGTTGGTGATCTTGTGTATCGGTACCAGCCTCACATTACATCTCGATGTAGTCCTCTATGTTGTACAACCCTGGAGGAAAGGTCCTGAGATTGACCGGTTCCCCCCTCCTAGAGAGGTCGGTAAAAAAATAGATATACTTTGTAGTTGGAGTCAGTGAATGACCCTCTAGCATGAATGATTCTTCATTGGGGTTCCAATACTCTACCAAATGGCTCAAAAATCTAGGTTGTTCCCTCATGAATGGACACTAGAAGAAATTCCACATGGCACACTATTTCAACATACCAATGGCCCCAAGATCCTCCTCAACCAAGACATCTAGTTCCTCATATTACCTTTCTCACCAATGCACATACATCCTATTGCACAAAATTTGGAAAGTATTATCCCTTGTTATTACTTTTTTGAACATTAAAGGAGGTGTACGTGAGATGCCTTTAAGACAATTGTGTATGTATGTGGTCTAGGTGTTACTTTTCCTATGTACATACGTGGGTTGAGCATGGACAACCCACGTACATGCAGACCTGACCCTTTTATAAGGTCACACGCCTCCCAAACATGAAATTTAGCACAAAAGGATGCATAAAATTGAAAGAGAGGGTTGTGTTATAGGTATGAACTAACTGAGAGGGGGGGGGGTGAATCAGTTAGTGTAGATTATTAACCATTTACTCTCATTTTTAACTTTGAATCATTAATCTTAGTGGCAGTGAGTCTTTACTGTGAAATTCAGAGTTATAAACATAA
>ML785675.1:19272-36235 GCA_009831015.1 Picea engelmannii | reverse complement strand
AACATATAGTAATGAGAAAGGACGTTGTATACCTTGGAGTGATCAGATGAAGTGATAATATGGGGCTAAATACAGGTGATCAAGGGTATAATAATGGCAAAAAGTATGGGCAAAAAGGTGCAATATGTGGTCCTAACAATGGGGTCTCATTTCAAAAACAATAAAGAGAATAATAAAACTCTACCAAAATCCCTTCCCTTTTCTACCCCAATTTTTGTATCCTATTTTGAATTTTGGCCTCAACATTCCCCTCAAGCCCTTTCTCCTTGTACAACCCTTTCCCCTTTCCCAAGTGATAAGTTGTTTGTGAGAAGTTTGCATGGGATTGGTGCACTTGGAGCCATGATATAGGACCCCATACCTGGTTCGCGGAGCAATTTCCAACAAAGGTTGTAATCTTTGTGATATTAATATTGAATAAAAGAGTTATTTCTTGTCCCAAAACATTATGTCTATATGATTTTATTGACTTATGCATTTTATGTCTATATATTGATATTGAAATTGATAAGTAGAGATCATATATCTTGTAGTATTTTTTTCCTAAGATTGTTTCATGTCATCTTTGGGAGGATACCAAAAATCTAGGAAGATGTAAGGGAAAACGAGGTATACACCAGTCACAAGGACCAAAGGTACACCTATTGACCTTATTTCCTCTCTCTTTTCATTCAGTTTGGATAGTTTTGGGGTAGCTTAGGAATATAACTGTATTTTAAGGGAAGTCAGTGCTCTTCATGTACCTTGACCCAGTATAGGGGGATTTTCCCTGCTACCAAGCATAAAAAAGACATTCTACTTGTTTGATAATTAATAATAAGATTATTAGTTATTAAGTAATATTATTAATGTAATAATATATATATATAATAATAATAATAATAATGTATAAAATATATTTATATTATATGTATAATATAATATAAAGTATAAATATATTTATTACCCAATGGACGCAAATATTCAAGGATGGTCACCATATATTCTTTATATATAGAACACTCATCATTGTAATAAAATATTCATTCATATACAACATCATCCCTTATGAAAATTCAACATGGTATCATAACAGGACTGGGCTTGACTCCCTCACAAGAGGGCCCAGGAAAATGAGAGTAGAGTAAAGTCTTGGGAGTGTTAAATTTATGGGGTTGTTGCAATCTCTATGTACAAGATATTTATTTTTTACTCCTACCTAAATTATAGAAAAAATTCCATAAATTATAGTGGGTAGTAATTTCTAGTAAAAATGTTTAATTACCTAAATATGAGGAATGTACTACATATTTACTTCTACTTATATTTATGAAAAGAATCACATGAATTATGGAGGAACAATTAACAAAGTCAAATACTATGTGGATGGATTATAACCAAATTAATCTTTGGGTAGTTACGGGAGGATTTCTCCAACTGTTTATAAGAAAGAAAATGTAATTTAATTTTAAATGTAATTTTAAAAGAGACATGTCTTTTTGGATCAATTTAATATTACTATAAAAAGACACAACAATAGACACATAATTTTGTCTCACACACATGGGAAGTGATCTAAGGAAGAGACCAAAATTTCTAAGTTGTTGAATTTTTTCGAGTGTAATTACTTAGTGATGTTCTAGAGTTTACTAAAGTAATATTGTTGGAAGTAATTACCACTTGCAAAAAAAAAATCTTGTCTATTTTAACAGTAGAAAATCAACATGGTTAGTCGTATGACATCGAGTATATGGTGGATGTGTGTTCGTAGAAGATGTATCATTTTGAGGGTCATTGTATATAGTTGTGAACAATATAAATTGATCTCCTCTAGGAGATGATTTTTGTTGTTCTTTTTTCTTGTTCTGGGAACATCACAGGTAATAGCTCTGAGAAGGAGCCATAATGATAGTAGTAGGAAGAAACATGAAGAAAGGCTATTTAGACATAGATTTGTGCACATCCATGTATTGAATAAGAAGAGGAGGTCAGCACATGCAGAGGGAGAAGATGACTCCGAAGAATATATAGCCTCAGAGGGAGTGATGGTTTCAGATGTTTTCTATGGAAAACTGGATAGTCTCATGATGACATGTTGTAGCTATTAGAGAGAAATCCACCGGCCTTGGATGCATGATGTGAAGTCACTATGGATTTCATGTGATGTATAGATTCGTGTGTTCGACAATCAATGTTCATGAGCTTGTGTGGATGGCGGCAATGTTAGAGTCTACGCCAAATATAATACCTTCCCCATTAAGAGGGAATATTAAGATTTTATGTAATTTTAGAAGTTATTCTTAAGTGTTAATGTTTCAGCATCAAGCTGACATTCTCTCAGGATTGGTCATGGTAATTTGACCAATGGAGAATGGCCATGGAATAGTCTTCTAAGGACATAAGACTCAAAGTGCATGGATTTCAACATCTAGAAGGACCGAAATTATTCTAGTGGCACAGATGGAAACGTTTTCAGGAAGAATGGTCCTTGTAGTCACAAAACACTCTGTTGAGTACGTGAAAATAGTGGGACACTCAGTGTGAATATTAAAGAAGGATTTATATGGATTAAAGAGGGCACCTAGAGCATGGTATGACATGATCGAAAATTTTCTGACGAGCTTAGGATTTATAAACAACAATGTAGATCCTAACCTTTACTTTAAGTTTGTGGATGATGTTTCGGTAATACTATTATTTTATATGGATGACCTATTTCTAAACAGGTTTGGAAAATCTCATCTCAGAGTGTAAGAGAAAAACTAGTTGTTGATTTTGAGATGAAATATCTTGGGACGATGCATTAATTTTTGGGTACCGAGGTATGGCAGAGACATGATGAGATCTTTCTTAATCAAGGGAAGTATATAGTAGAAAGAAGTATATAGTAGAAATCTTGAAGAGGTTTGGGATATTGGATTGCAAGGAAATGGCTACACCTATGGTATCAAAAATGATTTTTTTGCATGATATGACTTTAGATACTTTGGATGTTAAATGATATAGGAAGTTGGTGGTTTCATTGATGAACTTGAAAAACACAAGAACATATATATATTTTGTTGTGAACACCCTGAGTCAATATATGGAGCAACCTAGGTAGGTTCATTTGGTCACAACAAAACATGTGATGATGTACTTTAAGGGTACATTGGATTATGGTCTCAAGTATGTGACAAACCATGAGTTTGGGTTATATGGTGATTCAGATTCAGATTGGGCCGAAAGTAGTCCTGATTGGAAGAGTACTTCAACATATTTCTTCAGTTTTGGCTCCAGTATGATTTCATGGAGCAACATGAAGCAGTTGTGTGTAGCACTCAGTACGACTGAGGCAGATTATGTGGCAACATGTTTAGAAAGTCATGAAGCAACGTGGCTTTGGAAATTTCTAACTATTGGACTAAACTTGACTTGTAGGAAAGACATACAAGTAGAGGATGATGATAATTGTTTTAGAGAAAAAGTGATGAAGTCAAGAGGTCGAATATCCAGTTGATATTCAGTGCTCGAGAGGGAGTCAGATAGTCAGTTATAGAGGGATTTGGGTACTACAATAAGGACAAGAAGGCTCTGAAAAATGCAAGAATAAGTCATGTGTGGCACTCAGTATGACTGAAGCTAAGTATGTGGTATCATGTGCCACAAGTCATGAAGCATTGTGGCTTCAGAAATTGCAGACTATTGGACTGAATTTGACTTGTAGGTAAGACCTACAAGAAGAGAATGACGAGACTTGTTTTGGAGGACAAGTGTTGAATTCAACAGGTTGAATATTCAGTTGATATTCAGTGCTCGAGAGCGAGCTAGATGGTTAGTTATAGAGGGAGCTAGGTGCTACAGTAAGGAGTAAGAGGATCTGTCATATACAATAAAAAGTCATGTGTGGCACTCAGTACAGTTGAAACTGATTATTTGGAAGCATGTGTAGTAGCAGTGTGGATTTGAGAACATTTGTCTGGGTTATTTGGTCTCGGACTAGAGGCCACCTACATTTGGTGTGACAACCAGATTTGTATGAAGTCATCAAAGAACCCTGTGGTCTATGACACGTTGAAGAATATCGAGATCATATATTACTATATCAGGGATATAGTGGAGAAGGGAGTAGTGAGGCTCCCATTTCATGGCTGCAGAGGATCAAGTTGTGGATGTGTTTACCAAGGTACTGCCGAGGATGAAATTTGATTACTTCAGGTACAAGCTTGGTGTTTTCCCTCTTTAGAGGGAGTGTTCTCATCCAACATAAAAAATGGATGGAACAGAGACGTGTGGAACTAATCCAACATGAAAAAGGGTTGGCACTGATCATTCTCATCCACCATGAAAAATGGTTGGCACTGAGACAGGTGAAACTCATCCAACATGAAAAAGGGTTGGTACTGAGTGTTCTCATCTAGCATGAAAAAGGACTAGCACTGAGACATTTGGAACTCATCGATCATGAAAGAGGTATGTCACTGAGTGTTCTCATCCAACATTAAAAATGGATGACATTGAGTATTCCCATCTAGCATTAAAAAGGGTTGGCATTGAGACAAGTGGAACTCACCCATAATGAAAAAGGGTTGGCACTAAGACATATGGAACTCATCCAACATGAAAAAGGGATGGCACTGAGTGTTCTCATCCAACATGAAAAAGGGATAGCATTGATACAGGTGGAACTCATCCAACATGAAAAAGGGTTGGCACCGAGTGTTATCATCTAACATGAAAAAGGGTTGGCATTGATATATGTGGAGCTCATCCAACATGAAAAAGGGATGGCACTGAGTATTCTCATCTAGCATGAAAAAAGGATGGCACTGAGACAGGTGGATCTCATCCAACATGAAAAAGGGTTTGCATTGAGACCAAGGGTGCACATTATCAGGTACTGATGCATTGCAAGGTAGTGGATGTCCTGGGGACATGTTGTAGTTATTTGAGAACTATCCATGGACCTTGGATGCATTTCATGTGAATTCAAAATGGTGCACATGATGAGGTATATATGCATTGTGAGGTAATGGATGTCATGGTGACATGTTGAAGCTATTTGAGAGCTACCCACAGATAATATTCAAAGGTAATATTTAGAGGTAATCTTGGCATAATGTAGAATTTCTCCCTCATTGAGAGGGAGTGTTGATGTTTGGGAAACATGAGAAAGACATTCTACTAGATTGATAATTAATAATAAGATTATGAATTAGTAATAAATCTTATTAATGTAATAATATATTTATAATATAAAGTATAAATATATATAATAAAGTATAAAGTATAGATATAAAGTATATTTATATTATATGTATAATATAGTATAGTATAAATATATTTATTACCCAAGGGACACATCTCTTCATGGATGGTCACCATGGTCACCATATGCTATTTATATATAGAACACTCATGATTGTAATAAGATATTCATTCATATTTAATATCATCTCTTATGAAAATTCAATGGAATTCTCCAAGGGTTGACATCAATCTCCAAGTGTTGACATCAATCTTCAAGAGTTGACATCAATGAAAACCAACTGTCCAACAATATCCCCCTTTGGAATTGATGGAAACACCAACATTGATTAAAACACCGATGGAAATACTGATACTCCAACACTCATGCTCCCCTTGTGACCATTTCTCCTCATCAATGTTTCTCACTCTCCCCATTTGACATCAATGGAAAAGGGTCTCTCTTCTTTGGGATTCTCCCTCTGTTTTCATGCATATGTTTTCTCTCGTTTTTTCCATGCCTTTGTTCTTTCTCTTCACTTGTTTATCTCCTCATGTGCTTCTCCAATTTATTCTTCTCCTTTGATAGAAAAGAGTGACTCGCCATGAAAGTATACCTTCTCTGACTTCATGCACTTGACTCTTTTTTGATATTTCTCTTTCTCTTCCTTTGACATCATGGGAAAAAGGATAAATATCCCCTATCAGTATGTGTCCCCCTGTCGATATGTCTCACCCTATATGTATGATATTGATCTTCCTTTCAAGGTATCTACAAGATGTCATGTAGATCAATGTAGGGATACATGTAAATGTTTTGTTTCCTCTCTTCCAGTGCTACTTATTATACATTGGTGCTTCCTCTTGTAACTCTCTAACATATATAAAAAACATTCATTACTTGATTTCTTCATTCACTTCTCATGTTCACTTGACCATACTGTTCAATTATTTTCTTCGAATGATTTAGCTTCTACTGACAGTTTCTCTTTCCCTGTTCTACTATGCCTTTCACTTCTTTTATGTGACCAACTGATTCCATTTTTAAATACACTTCTATGAATTTTATCTGAGCCATGTTTTATGTACCTATTGAGTATCCATCTGTGTCCATATTTCCCAAACTGTCCATACATTTTCTACTCAATTGTCCACAATGTTGACCCATCTATCACTTTTCTATCATGATAGATTCACAACTGCAATAGATCATCACATATTCCTGTTTATTCAACCAAATAAAATGTGTCCACTGGTATAATCTGTCTTCAAATCAAACTCTATATGTTTGGACCAACCTGTACTAAATATATCCCTTCCTGAATACATATGTGGAATTCAATCACAAACTTCTTCCTTTGTAGTTGCCAACTGATACCCATGTGGGAACACTGCTTCTCAACTGATCAATCTGCCATATTGTACTTTTTTTTATCTGACTTCTCTAAATTTGTCTTTGCATATAATTCAAACTACTCAAAAGATGGTTCTCTAATCTATAGTAGCTACTGAACTAACTCCCCCTATTCAATATTCATATTTATAGGGAATCTTCAAGTCGGGTAGCTTAGAAAAATACTAGCTCTAATGTGGAGTAATCTTCCTCTTCATCTATAGACTTGTCATCTCCCTTAACTATGACTTCTTTTTTTCTTCTTATGGATTGATCTTGCACTACAATTCCTGAAAGTTCAATCTCTTGGGCCTATTCTTTATTCACTTTCTCTACTTTTGTTTCTATCACTACTGCAAATCTTGTGATCTCTGGGACCTATTTTTCTTGTTTTCCATTTCTTCTCCAAACTTTCATGTATCTAACATCTTCCTTTTTCCCTATATATTTATCTTTATCTTGTACTATTTCCAATCCTGAGAGTATGACTTCTGGGTGTCCTTCATTCATCTGACATTCCTTTACTCGTTCTTGTTTTCTTTTTCAAACTTTCTTATATTTGATATCAATTTTCTTTTTTGTACAAGTACCCATCATGCTTCTACAATCATGAGCCATGTGACCATAATTGTGGCATTTGTAACATTCAATGTTATGTGGGGACACATGAGCATTTCTTGCTTTAACATTTCTTACATAAGCCCTATGATCTGTAACTTTATGTCCAAAGTTAGTACAATAAAACAATTACCATAAAATAAATTTACATATCTGGGAGCGAATAATAGTCTTTGTGGTGTAGTCCTTCTGAATTATTTCCTTGCTTGATAATTATCATGATTGAATATTCTTTGTGGCATGAATGTGGAGGCCATTCTTGAATATGTATCTTTATCATTTTTCTTTGATTTTAGTTGACCATGATTCCTTCCTTTGAGTACTTTTGCATAACTCTTAATCTTTTCTTCATTCTTCTTGTTAGCACTAGAATTCACACCTAGACTATTGTAGGTGTAAGCCTAGTACCCATCAGAATATAAATGGATTGAATTGGTTTTATTAGGTGGATCATCAAGACTGGGAAAGAAAGGGAGAGGGAAGAAAACGGTCTGTAAAGTCATTCCATTGGGCATGTAGTCATAACATCCTATAGATTCAAGGCGATCAAACTGTATACCAAACAAAATGGATATATAATGATGAGTAGAAGCATATTGAATATGACAAAAGGAAGAACATTCATTGTACAAAGATCCTTTCTGCAAACAAATTAAACAATGCTTAAACAATAAACAATGATTTAATGGGCAAGCTACAACAAATCCTCTGTTGTTCATGAATCCATCAATCAATGGAAGCTATGATCCTCAAAACCTGAAATATATTCAAGCAAGAAGATAAAAATGAAATGGGAAAACAAAGAAGACAATCTGATAACATCTCTCATGAATCTTTAATGTTAGAAAATGTCATTACAAACAGGCCTCAATCTTACAAATGAGCAACTAAACTGCTCCTCCAACTCTCTCCTCTCTTGGCTCATGAATACAACCTTTTCCTCATCAAAATCCACTTTCAAATATAGTGAATGGTATCTATATACCACAAGGAATTCGAAACCAAGGAGCTACATAGGATCCTCCTACATTTAAGAGTCTTGTTACAAAATATTCCAACAAAAACCTAACCAATTCTTATTTTTTGGGATCTTGTCTATTGCGATAAATTCCTTTTGAAACAGGTCATGATTCTTGATATGGATATGGAACACATTTCCCTCATGTCCAAATAAATCCTAGGAGGCCATTTGAATCTTCCTTGATAGCTGGGAGCCTTCCCATAGCTCGAATTTGTTAGACTGGTAGAGTTCGCAACGTCTTTGACAACATGCGCTAAGAAATTTCCCGTAGGTGATGTTTTTAGATGTTATCCAAAAATACGAAATGGGTTGGGATGGTTTTTTTTCATCGGGTCAAAAACATTATTTTTTCCTCCACACCCAATTTCACAGGAACCTAGATTGGCATTTAAACGTTATGATCAAAATAATCCTATGTTGTGTGCTAATGCTTACAAACGGTCATAAATAACCTGTTCACAATGCCAATGATTCCAAACGATGTGAAATTTCATGTAGCAACAGTTTTCACTTTTGTAAATCTTCAACACCTCAAAACTTGTACCAGAAGTCCAAATATGCTGCAAAAAATTCATAATATTGATATATAACTGGAGGAAATCCAAAACTTTTAATTATGGTTTAAACTCATGGCCAATTCTTCTTTCTAATAACAGGTTTTCAACAACATAAATATCAGTTTGCAACACTTAATGAAGTATGAAGTTCAAGCTTGGTTCTACAACTGATCAACCATACACGTCATGCCTGATAAGGGTATCATTCAATTTCTTTAAGAGTACACTTCAAAATGATGCAGAAAAGAGGGTTTGAACAGTTCATAGTGCCAGTGTATAAAGCAACACAAATCCCTCTCTCAATCCTTTGAACAATGTGAATACCATCAAGGAGTACCTGATGAACCTAGTTTTGATGTTGATGCATGTAAACTTGAGTTGGTCTATCAACAAGATATCCAACCTCAACGATTTGTTTCAACTAGTTTGTAGTGCCAGTCTACAGCGCTAGTTCGCAGCGCCAAATTCAAAATCAATGGCACACTTCAAGGATATTGTTAGAATTTCTGAGACATAATCCTTGAAATATTATTTAAATGAGGGAACTGAAAATCATAAAATATATTTTGACATGTTTCTTAACTGCAATGATGACAAATTAATGCATGAGGTACTTATGAGTACATTGCAAACTCTCCAAATGAGTTGGCAACAAATACTCTTGCTTTGAATTGATATATAAATGGTTGGATGGTGAAAAAAAGAAACTTATGTGCAACTTGGAGGTGTGACATTTCATGGTAATGATTTTAGGATCAAAAGAGTGACACATAAGAACTTATTTACCATGTTATGATGACTAATATCATGACATAAAGACACTAAACCAGGACTAAACATAACTTTTCTTATTCAAATAAAAATTTAAGTTATGACCACAACAAGAGACCCAAAAACCTAGGATTTGTAAAACCCTATGACTCAAAAAACAAAACCAAAGTGATTTTTTGACCCGTGCAATCCTATGTGCTAACATCTGGCTCCAAAGGGGATGTATACCTCCTTATGAGGCTACAATAACTCAACATACTTGTGTCTTATCCATTGGGTTATGGAGTCATTCACCACCTTCCAAACTTCTGGAATTTATTCAAATTCTGAAAACACACTACTGAAAACAAAGCTCACACTACAATCCAAATGCAAATTGAAGGTTGCATTCACACTAAAAACCAAAGCCTTGCATTGAAAGCCTATTTATATACATCTCTACTTCTAACTGTTGAATAAATGAAACTTCAAATATATACAAATTTCATGAGTAACTATACAAATAAATTTGTGATTGAGTGATATTCATCCTCATCTCTGCAATTGTGCACTAAGTAACAATAGAGACATAATGACAACCACACATACTTCCTTGAAAATCATACTTACAATCCATGAACTTTGTTCTTATGATAACAACAGCTGAAAATATATTGCTACAAAACATCTCCATATAAATAGCAAGTGGATCTTGACATTCATACAAAACATGTTGTGGCTCATCAATGAATTCCTCCTTGGCTGATTCAAGCATGGGATGGATTGAAAAATTTTGCAATATATTTCCACTCTTTTCACCAATTTCCAATGAATATGGGTGAATATGAAATGGGATCTCAACATCTATTATTGGGACTAGTTCATTTTTACATTCGTAATAATCAAGCTGAAAATGAGAGTTGTCAACAAGTAGTGTATCAGAGACATGTCTATCTTCTTCTAGTCCATTTTCTTGTGAAGGCATATCACAATGAAGATCATTCAAAACCTATTGATCATCATGAAAAGTACTTTCTTCTATGGAAAATTCTTCCTCACAAGTATGTTTTTCATGTCAAGCAAAGTCTTTACAAAGTAAAGAAAACTCATCACGAAATTTTTCATAAAGATGTTCAACAAAAAAAAAATCCTTTCAAAACAAATTAAAAGAAGCATGAAAACCTGTCAAAGAGTTGATACTCGCAACTGCAAGAGATTGACAATAGTCATGAGCTATTCCCTCTAATGAGTACCTGAAAATATTGATCTGAACATCCTCATGCATGATTTGAAGTCGATGAATAAAATAATGGAAATCTAGCAAGTGTTTAGCTGGTACTTCCCAATCTTCTCCTCTAAATATGGGAAGGTAACCTTCCCATTCATCTCTACTAGCCACTGGATTTGGAAAACCGACTATCTTTGAAAAAACATAGAAAGCATACCTCTGATCTAGGATCTTATCCATTTCAAAATAATGGAGTCACCAATAGATCTCTAAACAGTGGAGTCACCATGGTGAAATATAAGCAGTCTAAAAGTATCTAGCATCAGTTCACCATCCAAAGCTATATATAATCATCATAGGTCACCCAAGGAAGGTGTCTTCATTGTCGTCCCTGGCAACGATGCCAAAAATGTTAGCACTAAAAGTCACAACTAGACTAATGTAGGTGTAATCCTAATACCCATAAGAATATAAATTGATTGAATTGGTTTGAGTAGGTTGATCAACAAGATTGGGAAAGAAAGGGAGAGGGAAACAAATTGTTCACAGAGGCATACCATTGGGCATGGAGTCATAACATCCTACATATCAAAGGAAATAAAACTGTATACCATAAAAAAGAGATATATAATGATGAGCAGAAGAATAGTAAATACAACAAAATGAAGAACATCCATTGTACGGAGATCCTTTCTGAAAACAAATTAATGATTTCTTAAACAATAAACAATGATTTAATGGGAAAGCTACAACAAATCCCGTGTTGTTCATGAATGCATCAATCAATGGAAAATATGATCCATAAAACCTGCAATATATTCAAGAAAGAATATAAAAACAAAATGGGAAAACAAAGAAGACAATATGATAACAACTCTCATGAATCTTTAATGGTATAAAATGTCATTACAAACAGGCCCTCAGGCTTACAAATGAGCAACTAAACTGCTCCTCCATCTCTCTTCTCTCTTGGCTCATGAATCCAACCTTTTCCTTATCAAAATTCACTTTCATATATAATGAATTTTCTCTATATACCCTAAGTAGGTCGAAACCAATGAGCTACATAGGATCCTCCATTTAGGAGTCGTGATACAAAAGATTCCAACAAAAACCTAACAAATTCCTATTTTTTGGGATCTTTTCTATTGTGATAAATTCCTTTTGAAATAGGTCATGTCCAAATAAATTCTAGGAGACCATTCAAACCTTCCCTAATATCTAGAAGCCTTCCCATAGCTCGAATTTGTCAGACTATTAGAGTTCATAGCGCCTTTGACAACATGCACTATGAACTTTCCCGTAGGTGATGTTTTTAGATTTTCTCCAAAAATACGAAATGGGTTGGGAGGATTTGATGTCAGTAGGTCAAAAACATCATGTTTTTCCTCCACACCAAATTTCAGAGGAACCAAGATTGGCATTCAAAATTTATGATCAAAACAATCCTTTGTTGTGTGCTAATGTTTACAAACTGTCATAAATTACTAGTTCGCAGTGCCAGTGAGTCCAAGTGCCACAAAATTTCCTTTAGAAACCTGTTTCACTTTTTCAAACTTCATAATATTGATATATAACTGGAGGAAAACCAAAACTGTTAATTATGGTTTAAACTCATGGCAAATTCTTCTTTCTAATAATAGGTTTTCAACAACATAGATATCGGTTTGTAGCACTTAATGAAGTATGCAATTCAATATTGGTTCTACAACTGATCAACCTTACACCTCAGGCATGATAAGGGTATAATTCAATTTCTTTAAGAGTACACTTCAAAATGATGCAAAAAAGAGGGTTTGAATAGTTCACAATGCCAATGTATAAAGAAACACAAACCCCTCTTTCAATCCTTTGAACAATGTGAAGACCATCAAGGAGTACCTGATGAACCTGGTTTTAATGTTGATGCTTGTAAACTTAAGTTGGTCTATCAATAAGATATCCAACCTCAATGATCCTTTTCATCCAGCCTGCAAAGCTAGTTCATAGTGCCAAGTTTTGTAACACCAAATGCAAAATCAATGGCACACTTCAAAGAGACTGTTAGAAATTCTGAGACATAATCCTTGAAAAACTAATTAAATGAGGGAACTAAAAATCATAAAATTTCCTTTGACACGTTTCTTAACTGCAATGATGACAAATGAATGCAAGAGGTACTTATCAGTACATTGCGAACTCTTCAGGTGAGTTGGTAACAAATACACCTGACTTTGACTTCACATATAAACATTTGGATGGTGACGAAAATAAACTTATGTACAACTTGGAGGTGTGACATTTCATGGTGATGATTTTAGGATCAAAAGAGTGACTCATAGGAACTTATTTACCATGTTATGATGACTAATATCATGAAATAAAGACTCTAAAACAAGGATAAACATAACTTTTCTTATTCAAATCAAAATTTAAGTTATGACCACAATAAAAGACCCACAAACCTAGGATTTGTAAAATCCTATAATGACTCAAAAAAGAAAACCAAAGTGATTTTTTGACCCCTGCAATCCTATGTGCTAACACTTCTTTTCTAGAAACCTAGAGCGCTTCTCTTCAATATTGTCTATTGATGATGTGGATGTTTCTGTCTCTTCAATGTCCTTGCTAAGCTTGACAATTTTGGCTCTCAATGTGACAACTTCTTCTTCAAGATTCTCAACCTCTTCTTCTTTCTTCATCATATGAATCTTCATGACTTCTTTTGTTCACTTTACTTTTTCAAGTTGGATCTTTAAGAAGATGATTTACTTTTCAAGTCTTCTTTCTTCTTGACCAAATTATTCTTCAAGTTGATTTAGGTCCTTAGTTCTTTCCTTAAGATGATCTGTCAACATCTTTTTTCTTTTCTCTACGTCCTTTCTTTAGACTTCCAAACACTTCTCTTCCATTACTTCATTTCTTAGTTTTTCTATCTCAGATTCCAAACACTACTTTTATTCCATCCGATCTTTATATATTTCTTCAATCTTTTTGTCTTCTTCTAACTGACATTTTAGTTTCATGATGAGTTGTTGGGATTCTTCAGAACTTTCTTGAGAATTATTCTTGACTAATTGTTCCTTAAGAGACTTGATATTTTTCCTTTCTTTTGTCAATTCGTCTAAAGAACTCATCAACTCTGCTTCAAGGTATACTATTCCTTCTTCAAAATATTCTTCTTTTAAATATGTCTGACATGACGAGCACATTTATTTTTGTTCTTTTCTTGCATCTTCTTTAGCATTCTCTGGATTTGTGATGGGGTATTCCTCAAAGTATAGATTGTGTGACTTATCCCAAATTTCTTTAGCTGATAAATATTTTACAACCTTTTCTCTTACTAGATCAAGTAATACTTCCTAGTTGAAATCCATTGTTATTTTGTTGTTTCTTTTCAATTCCTTCTTGGTTGTTGTTTTTGGCTTATTTGTCACAGTGTATCCTGTAATAACTAAGTACCAAACATCTTAGACTTATGCCTATAAAAAAAATTTCATCCTGATACTCCACATTTCATATTCCTAACCATTTTGACCATTGAACTGTGGTATTCCATTTTTATAAAAATTGTTTCTCTCCATGATCTACCTTCCAATGGTTAAACTATTTCTTGAAGGAACCTACTCTGATACCAATTGTTGGAATACTGAGGGGGGGGGGGTGTGAATAAGTATGATCACTTTTACCACTTTTAACCAAAGTATATACTATTCAACTTTATCAACAATATTCAACATTATATAATCTATCATTGCATTCAATATGTCATGAGTATATAATCATAAACAACATCACATCAAATACATAGTACACCAATATTTACATGGAAAACCAGATGGGAGAAAACCACAGAATGATTTATTATATATATCAAGAATGCATTCATAGGAAGAGCCAACTTTCCAATTCTCCAGCTACAACTGGAAGGAGGCTCCAACCCCCTATTCTTAGGCTCCAACTTGAAGGAATCTAAAAATCCATGAATTCTCTAGCTCCAACCCCCTGATTCTCAAGATCCAACCTGAAGAAAGCTAAAAATCCTTGTGTTCTATGGAACCAACTGGAAGGAGGCTACAAACCCATTTCCTTTCCCCATCCTTCCATCTTGAAATATCAGTGTCGACCATCTATCACTACCACAGTCACCGCCACTTTCACTGCCACCACCACTTCCATTGTCACTGTCACTGCCACTGTCACTACCTCTATCACATCAACCTGTAACCTCTCAACCTATCACTATATCAACCTGTCACTATATCAACCTGACACTAACCAACCTTTCATTATATCCAACCTATCACAACAACATTTCCAACCTGTTACTATCACTGATACTCAACCATATCCTCCCACATGGATCATATACCAAGGAAACATCTCAACCATATGTCTAACATCACCAACACATGCCTCTACCAAGCATGTACCAAGATCACCAACATACCATCACAAGGTATGTGTCTCAACCATGTACCAAAGCATGTACCAAACCATCAACCTATACCATACCAAGCATCAACCATGTACCAAAAAATGTACCACAACAAGTGAATCAACCATGCACCAAAAATTTTACCAAACCGTGCATCAACTATGCATGAACACTTGTACCAAACCATCAATCAACCATGCACCAACACCTACACCAAGTTGTGCATCAACCATGCACCTCAACCTGCACCATATGCCTCAACCATCAACCATGTATTCCAAGTACCAATCATGTACCATACCATGTATCTACCATGTACATCAGCACATGTACCATACCATGTACCAACAATGTATCTCAACCATATACCATATCACTCAATCATGTCATACACCATATACCATAGGGTATATCAAGCAAGTACTATCAATGGTGTACCTCAACCAAGTCCTAACATCACTAAGATATGCATCCAATATATACCTAAAACCATATGCCTCAAGCATGTACGAACATCACTCATGATATGTCCCAATCATGTCAAACACCATGTACCATAAAATATCAACAATGAAGTTCCTCAACAAAGTACCAAGGAATGTGCCTCATACATATGCCAATACAAAGATGCGCTTCTAACAATGAACCATAACATCCATGTACCAAGTACCAAGAATACGTGTCAAGCATGTATCAATATCACCTCAACCATATGAAACCATGTACCATGTACCACAAAGGTTCCAAGAAATTCCTTAAGCATGTGCCATACCATAATTATCAAGTGGGATTATTTTTAATCAAAGTTTGTAATTAGGTAGTCAAAGAAGGAACACAACATTTAATCATCAACCTATTATTGAAAAGAATAAATATAAACTAATCAAACATTAGGACCTCATTATAAATATGAAAGGATGAGAGTTATATTATCATCCTAGATAATTCATGATATGTTAGCATATAGATTAGTATCATCTATTACAATTACATATCTTTTCTTCAACTATTTTAGTCAATCCAATGCTCATTTTCTTTAATTTATCATTGGTAATTAAGAAATGTCTAGAATATCTTAGAGAATTAATGAATGGAGTCTTGTAGAAAACTATATTAATGGAATTTAACTAAAAAAAATATGAATCACTGGATTGGAGACAACATATGCATCTGAGAATCTATAATTATGGTCCTTATAATTTCACTTTGCCTCCATGGATACACTATATTTTGATTTTTCTAAAAATTCCTTGGCTGCTTGAATAATTTTTTGTCCATCAACTATCCAAAAGTTGATGTGAATAGTAATTATATCATTCTCATTTATGATTATTGTAGGATTTTCCATTGGATTAGTCTCCCTTGTATCAAAGGGAATCGAAAGAACGTATGGAAACTATGTCTGAAATTTCTCTATGAATGATTTTACTAATACCTAAAGATTAGATCATATCATCATCTCAATCTATACAATTTAGGGTCTCTTTGTGCATCTTTGAACATCCACCTTCCTAGTGAAGGAGCTTGAAAATAAATAACACTTCTTAAAGGATTCATGGATTTTATCACATTGGTCAGTGAACATGGTTTCTTAAGTTTTTGCTTCCTAGTTTTTTCAAGTTCTATAGAAGGTTTGAAATCACTTTCTATAATAATCAATATTAGGTCAATTGAATATACCCTCCTTAGAGCATGTAACTATGCATTTATATTTTCACATCGTATTTAATCAAGTAGTTTACCTTTATGTTGTAATTATATAAGCATAGATGAT
>ML785674.1:581729-593775 GCA_009831015.1 Picea engelmannii | reverse complement strand
GGGCTATGCCCACCAAATCTTCTTCTTTATTATCTTCAATCAATCGGTTACAAGCATAGAGCCTCAAAACCCTACTTCTCCTAGGACATGAGATCTACTCACCTCACTAGATCCTTTTTCCTTGCATTATAGCACAAAGCACTTCACAACCTGTTACAATACCTTGCACCTAGCTCTGCAAGTCTCTCCCAGTATGCATAGAGCATCTACAAACCATACTTGCACTTAGCACTTAGCTTATCAACCTCACATCACATAGATCCCTTTCTCCTTCTCTTACATAGCCTAGACATCTATTTATACATTACAAAATAGGCCTAAACATGGGTAAACCCATGGGCCAACATCCCATGCCCATTACATAATCCCAAAAACCTAGAAAGGACCCAAAAAAGGGGCCGAGATCCGTGATCTCTGCTTCGTCTTGCGCTCCTCCTTCTACAGGCTGTCGATGTCCGAAAATAGGTCAAACTTAACTAGATCCCTCAAAACTTGGTCAAGGGCCAACAAGAATTGTTTCCTTGGGTATGTCAATGAGAGAGTTTAGAGGTATCTCTATTTCAACAAAGAAAACAACAAGTGGGAGAATGTTGGGTTGTTATATTATTTGCAGTGAAATTCCAGTCGAGGTGGATCGACTGATAGTCGAAGTCTAGGTGGATCAACAACAAGTCGAAGGTTGAGGTGGTTCGACTGAGTAAAGTCAAAATCGAAGGTCGTTGTGGTTTGACGTGGTAAAGACATTGACATCAAGTCGAAGAGGTCAACCAACAAGAGGTCGACAGGCGGGTGTGTGTCAACCGAATGAAGGATGAATGAAGGGCGATTGGTAATCCGACTTGGAATCCATCTATAAAAGAATCTTGAGATTCATAGGATTTGTAGCCAATTATCTGCATGTATTTCTAGCTGTTTTTGGGTACAGTTTCTTTATGGTTTTTCCTACTGTAAATCCTATAAATAAGGCATGTTGTAATCCTGTAAAAGCTAATCAATAATCTTTAGATGAAATTGAAGAGGTTGCTCGTCATGTAGATGTAATATGAATTGGCTATAGGGTTGTTCTTTTGTAACCAAGAGGGTATGATGTCAATTGTGTCTCAGGTGTTGACCAAGGTTAGACATGTAACCTTTTATTTTGAATGAATAAGAAAACAAGAGAGAATATCACTCAAGGAATGTTGGTTTTCCCAGTTTGGGTTTCCAAGGTAAAATATCTGCGTACTATGTGTTTGCTTTATCTTTTACTTTCTTGATTAAATGTTTCTTCCTCTCTTTTTCTAGGTTTAGCATGGAAGTGTTCCTCATTTCCTAACATGTAGGAGATATATGTTACCCCCCCATCCTAGGGGTAACTAAGGGATGATGTATTGAGGATTGTAGGTTGCAAACATGGAGTACTGAGAGATGGATGGATAACACAACCCATAGATCCCCTCTTCTTGACCATGCTTCACCATCATCATCAACGATAGAGCAACGTCCACCACAATGACTTGATCCACAAAGGGAGAAATGTCTTGCTTAATGAGGTAACTAGTCAGGTTTCATGGTGAATATCATTTTAATACTCGATGCATTTGTATAAGTTTCAAAGGTTTATTTCTTATTATGAAAAATTTTCTTGGAAGTAATGCTTTTTACCATTTTTCACCTTGGTGGTTATCCTGGGGTTTCTAGTAAGTTTTCCACCCCCTGGGAAATGGGTGCTACTTGGGGTCCTTGATGGGTAATTGTGTCACTCCTAACCAACTTTCATCACTTTTAATCTTCATTCCTCTTTGTGTCCTCATCTTTTGGGTTTTGGGGTTACATGTACCCCAAAAAGGGCTTGTACCTCATTCTATTATGGGAAGAAGGGGCCAAAGGCCCAGAGGTTTTTGCAGCTACTGCGAATAAATAAATGAAAAGAAAAAGTAGCCACAATCAAAATACAGTGGCAGGGATACAACAGACATAAAAGACATAGTCCAAAAACTTGAGCTCTACTTTTCTAGGCGCTCACCCTAAGTCCCGAGTTTGAATGGATGCCTCACCTATTTGAAAATAACTTCTAAGTATCCCACTTGAAAGGAAATTCATTTAATGCATAAAATCAAGAAACATTTTAAAGGGGAGTTTCAAAATATCTAAAGAAAATAAAGAAAAAGACAATTATAGGGCTCAGAAAAAGGTTGCGCCCTAAATGAAAGGTAACTCAAGGATGTAACACACCCTCCACAAAGGTACCCATGGAAGTGAGACCATATGAGACCCTTGCAGGTCAATGACCCCATTCCCAAAAGTTTCTACCTTATCCACCCCACATTCATCACATGGCCTAGATAGGGTTCACTCAAGAAACACTCCTCTACTTGGGGAATTGGTTTACCCAATATGACCTTTTGATAACCCTCCCATAACTTAATTTGGTAAGTTACATAAAGTCTTTGAGCATGTGTTTAATTTGAAAGGGGGGATCTGATGTACTTGTTTGGGTGGCTCTTGTATTAAGATTGATTTACTTGGCATGTTTCATATGACTTGTGGAACCATGGAGGGCGTACCTTTTTTTCCTTTTCATGATCTTGTTTGGTGACGTCTTTCATGGAGGTACTAAGGCACTTTGGTCCTCCTTGGGGGCATGAAATCCCACAGGATGGATGTTGCACCCCACATGTTGGAGGGAATTGATGATGATTGCTACACACTTGATGATGTATTTCTCCCATGAAATAGGCCTTGGATGATGAGACTAGCATGATGTCACCCTCCCAAGCTAGAACATTGCACTCTTGGAGCATGGCATCAAGCCTAAAGGGATTAATTTGACTTGGGTCTTGCACTTGGTGGAATTGTGGGACATGGACCCCACACTTTTATGGATTAGTGGGATGATGCGGCACTTTGGGAGATGATGCCCTAGCCTTTGGAAGCTATCTCACCCAACAACCAAGATGTCTCAAAAAACAAATACATAACCAGAGAACCAGTGTTCTTCATAAAAATATTACAATTGTCGGGAGCCTAGCTCAACCATTCGACCTTAACAAAATATCAAAACTGTCTATAAATACCCAGCAATGATACAACCACCTGGAGTGTGATCGGACCATTGCCTTCAAATCCTTCAGTCGACGCATGCTCTATCGAATTGTGCAAGTTTTTTCATTTCAGATGCGAGCCAGGTGCAATTATGTGCTTTACAGGAAAAATTTCCCATAAGGAATCTTCAGATCTTCAGAGTGCCTTAAAGGTCGCGCTCTGCAATGCTTTCCATTTATTGGGTGAGACGAGGTCTCAACTATCTCCCCCAATCTTCAATAACTACCTTCACTGGGATCAAGACAGGGCCTGACACTCATGAATGTTTCTAGGCGGTGCCATACGAATTTTTCGAGTCAATCCTGACGTCTCGAGACCAAGTAGATCTTCTTCTGTGACTGAGACAGATGCTTTCGGTATTTGGCACAACTCCTCTCCATCGCTCCATATTCAATGTGACCTAGGTCCATGACCCTACGCAATTGCGCGATTTTAGGTGCAACCAAGGGTGGTTTGAAATAAAACTGCTTTTGTCCCCATAATTCACTGTGAACCGCCACGCATCCCTTTCAAAAAACCATGGTTCCGATTGCGGCCCGCTCTTGAAATTTTAAAACGTGCGCACCTTCCGACCCCACAATGGAGCATGATCGTTGTTCTTTTGATCTGAGATGAGGCTTCCTGATCAATGACCCAAATCTCATGCTTTAGATCGACGGATCAAATCTTCCCTCTTCAAATCAATGACTGAGATCTACTTCATGAATTGGCCTTTGGGAATTTCAATTCTCAAACCACATTTCCCTCTAAGAAAAACCTCCAGAGCTGAGGATCTGATGACGCATGGAATTTTGGATTTGGACGGTTGAGATCCACTTCGGGTCTCCAAGACTTCATGAAAATCAAAAATCAAATCTGGCTTACTTCTCCATGCGCTTTTACCCGGAGTTGTGGATCTGATGACACATGGCTCTGGCTGATCAATGACTGAGATCCATTTCGGGCCTTTGAGACTTCGGCCCTTGGGGATTTCTAAGAACTTCTCATTTCAAATCTCTTGAAGCTCATTTCCCTGAAGGCTTGGATCAACTGCCACTTGTCCCCTTTAAGATAAACAACTCGTATTCACTTCGGGGCCTTTTGTTCTGGTGCTATACTTCATGCAAGTTTGCACTCCTGAATGTCTGTGAGAGGCTGATCTGGAATGTTCCCAGAATATTCGCCGCTGAAAGATTAAAACTGTCTTTTTCTTATGCTTCAATATCGAAACAGACTGTTTAAGAAAGATGTTCTTTGTGTTCATGGCTGTGACCTTCACAATCAAGGATTTGGATGACTAACTGTGAGATGAGAAAATATGGAGACTAGGGCGCATGAACAAACAAGGGAAAACATAAAATGATTTTATCGACCGAAGGGGGAAAATCTTCAAGACTTGGCCTGCAAAAAGGATAGAGACAGGGAAAAACTACAGACTTAGGTAGAAACCACAAACCCACAGGACTGTGAAAAGTTCATGTGATTACATTTGGCTCCACAGGGGATGGCATGCTCCCTGCGATCTGCCAAGAACCAATAGTTATAGTGCCTTAGCTGTTGGGTTATGGAGTCCCTTATTAAAACCAAAAGTAAAAGGAAAATAAGATATTTACAATGACATGGGAAGCCACTTTTGGCTCAAGTAAAAAACTTCTTCGGAAAATTCCCATTTATAGGGCTACCAAAAACTTCAACATCCTCCAAATCTTGTAACTTGTAACTGTTATTTGAAAAAAACTCAAAAATTTTGAATGGGCCAATCCACAAGGCCTCAAATTTACCGTGCTTTCCATTATCTGAATTAGGTGCATCCCACTTGAGTACTAGATCTCCCAGATGGAAATCCTCTTTGGTCACCTTCTTATCAAAGGCTTGCTTGATCTTTTGTTAATGGTCATGTGCTTTGTCTAGTAGTTTCTCTCTAGTCTGTTGCACTTCTACCAGCTATTGTAATCTCCTAATCATATCATTTGGTTCTCCCTGGTAGTCTTGGAATAATTTCGCCACAGGTAGGGAAAGATGAGAAGGAAAAATGGATTCAACTCCATATACAAGATGTAAAGGAGAGATACCAAGAGATCTCTTTGTTGTCACTCTGTCAACCCATAAAGAAAATTTAAGCTTCGAATCCCATGCCTTCTTGTTGTCCTCTAATAGTATTTTGATGATATTAATAAGGATATTGTTAGAGGACTCTGCCAGTCCATTCCCTTGGGGATAGTAAGGAGTAGAGTGAATCAACGTGATTCCAAAATGTTCACAAAACTTAATCCACGGTCTCCATAGATAGTGTATTTAGAGGAGGAAGAGCCCAGAGAACAAGCAAATCTGGATACGGTGGAAAGTGGTACTAGCACTGTAGAGGTTGAAAAGGAAAGCAAACTCCAAAGTGAAGGTGGCTCAAGAACCTTTAGCAGCAAGAAATACATCTTTGATAAAAATTCTGAGGGCAATTATCAATCTAAAGAAGATTTGGAAAAAAAATATGTTGAGAAGGGAAACATAGCTCTGGGTGAGATGAGGGAATTAGTCCCTGAAGTGGAAAAGAATTCTCAGCATAAATATTCTTTGTTCATAGTAAGAGATGTTGAGAACATGACATTTAACATTGCAGTAGTAGATGAAGACACAGTCTCTGAGATAAAGATAAGGTATGACAACATTAGTGCTCCAAACAAGGTTAAATTCCATAAGAATACCAATGATATGTTGTATTATAATTACCTAAGTTTGAGCTTGAATAATTCAAATCTATCATCTTATGAAATGAAATTGGAAGGGAAATTGAGGTAAGAAAAAGCATCTAGCAAAGATTGGCAGACTCAGGTCAAGAGGTTGGAATCTGAAGGGCCCCAAGGGGTGAAATCCTCATTGCATGAAAAAGACAAATTAATTCAAAGCTTGAAGAAGAAACTGAAAATGTCTGCCAGAGAGCATCCACAAACAACAAAATTGGTTGCTCTAGAACAAGAAAATCGAACACTTCATCAAAAGAAATTGGACTACAAGGCTAGGGCATTGTAGTTGGAACGAGAAAAGGTGAAGTGGTCACAAGAGCAGAAATAATTGTTAAACATACCTGTAGTTGTACCTCTTGCTATAGAAGCTGGACCAAAAACTGGAGGACTTGTCCAGGATATGTCACAAGTTATCCTGAAAGAAGGATAAATCAAAGGGATAAAAGGAAGCATAGAGAAATTGAAGCAGGAGATGTAGGAAAAATATGAAAGAATGGCTCAAGTTCAAATGGAGAATGAAGTCTTGCAAGAAAGGATAGATAAATTGAAGATGAGATTAAGAGGCAAATGCCTGTTGCAGGGGGCCAAGCATATCATCTGGGAATCTATAGCTAGTGAATCTACCAAGTTCAGAGTGTATTTGAATTTAATCAATGATAAAGATAGCTTAGCCATCACAACAAGAAGCAAGTGCACTATTGTGAATGAAATTTTAGCAAAAAAACCATCAGAATGGGCCCAAAACTCCATAAATCTACTCAACTCCATTCCTACTGTAGACCTTCAAACTATTGGAGTAAAATAAAGAACTACATTGATTATCTGGGCCATGAGGGTTATTGATAAACATAACATGTTGAAACAGTCCAAACCAAGGAAACACAGATGGAAAAAAGTGTGCAAGAGTTCAAGGATTTGTTTGAAGAATTGTTTATCAAAGGCCTCCCACCATTTTGGGATGGCAAGGGAAAATTGTATGATCAAGAAGAATACAATGCTTGCCTCACCTAGTGCAGAATGGATCACTCCAAGTTCAAAACCTTGTAGGAAAATATAAAAGGAGCTACACTAGTTGGGAATCTCATTACAGACTTTGAGATTCTGAATCAATTCAAAGTAGTCAAAATTGGACTACCAGTCATGACATATGCTTCCTGCATTGGCCTGGAGATCATGATCAAAGAAATGATAGATTATGATATCCCTTATGACTTGAAATGGAAGGAGATAGTATGGCTAGGTAAGACAAAGTGAAATTTTCTAGTGTCCAGTAGATGATGTCCAGATGTCGCTGAAGATGGCAGATCACATGGAAGACTAGAGTAGAACAAGTGGCGAGGAAAGAAACTGAAACGACAGAAGAGCCAGAATCTAGATCATGAAACATTTTCTTGCTAATTATTGTGATCGGTTTCAAACCAAAACTATACATTGTAATTATTGTAATCAATTTTGAAACCAAAACGATTCATTTTAATCATTGTAATTGGTTTCAAACCAAAGGAACTCAACTTGTATAAATATTAGGAGTTCCAAATGTATTAGAGGTTGGCAGAAGTGCAAGGGAACGATTTTAGTTGTTCAGAATTTGAATGTAATTTTTTGAAGCTGAATAGAACACACATGTATAAGTCTTGAAGTTTCCATCAAAATATTTTAATGGTGGTGATCTGAGTTTTGTCTCCTCTCTTTGTATGTATTTCTTGTATGCTTAAATTCCATTTTCACTGTCTTCTGTTTAAATTGGATAGTTAAAGGCCTGGGATTAATCTTGTGATGCTCTTGGCTTAAGAAATTTAAACTATGCTAAGTTCTTCCTAACTAATGTCAGAATTCATTTATTTAATGCTATGATACAGTTATATGTTTTTCTTTTGTTCCTACACTCTGCAAATTTACAATTTATAACTCTGATTTATTGCCTCATTTAGCCTTTATCCTCTGGAGAGTTCTACCGACCAGTTGGTTCTTCCATTAATTTCAGAAGTTTGACTCCATAGCCCTAAGTGTCCCTCCCCTTCCTTTCCATTAAATTTATAAAAAACCCTTCAAAACAACAAAACCTAGCCATTTATTTGTTTAAGAAAATGCATCTATTAAAGACCCAGTGATAGGAGAGAGCCCTCTCTGAGATGAGAAGGCTAGTACCCAAATCTAAAGTTGGTTTGTAGGTTACCTCTATCATTTCTTTTATCATCTGAACAAATTTATAGAGTGCTAACAGTGGGAGTGCAGACCATATCAATGAAGATGATGAGAATTTGAAAACTTCCACCATCAAGGAGGAGGATTAGAAGTGTGTTCTGGTCATTGGGGGAATCAATATATTCCTTCCAAGTAGTCAAGCAGAGGCTAGCATAGGTGTTACTAATGAAACATGAAGACAACCAGGTATGACTGTCCTAGAGGAGGAAAAGGTGAAGACATCAGAATCTTCCCTAACCGAAGAATAAGAGCATTTAGAGGAATGGATAAGAGATTTCATCCTGGGAGATGAGTAGGAGATGACTGTAGCACTAGATACTGCAGCAGAAGAGGAAGAAACCATCATGGAATTTGTTGATATGTGTAAATAATTGGAATCCCTGGAGAGAAGGGTGATAGTGAAAAGTAGGCACATCCAACAGGCTAAGTTTGAAGCACATGAAGGAGCATACCAGTCTGGGGAGAAACTGGAAGAAGGTAGTTGAGCAATAGCTCAGTGAGGAGACTACATAGATGGAGTCTACAGTAGAGTGGCAAGAAAGTGCCACAGGAGAAGAAGGTAGCATGGGGGATCAAGTTGATCTACCCTTTACTCAGCATGAGGAAATGAAACAAAGCAGTCTACAAAGAAAGATCCAACCGACATAACAGTTGAAAGAGGTAGTAGAGGAGATAAGGAAGTTGATGTTGAGGTCAACAAAAAATACTTCCAACAAGGAGAAGCTGAGCAAAAGAGGAAATCCTGCCACAACAACAGGGAAGCAACAACAAAAACAACATGCCAGAGGAGTAGGAGGACAAATCTATGGGAAAGTTTGGGATCCAGGGGGATTTCAACAGCAGAGAAGAGGAGCTCATGATTTTTCCAGTAGTGGAGTATGATGCAGGAGCATCGCTCCACCTAAGCAAGCGCTAGCTAATCCATCACATCAAATCACATTCAAGGAGGGGAGAGGTGCCAAGCCTCTCATTTTTCCCTCAAATTTAAATTTTAAAGATGTAATTAATGCAAGTAAATGTTGTAAGGATGGAAGAGCCAAGTTATTTCCTTTGAACAGGCTAAAGATAGGATTTCGTTTAATAGGCTTGAGCTGGAACAAATCTTGAGATTTTCCTCAGATCTGAGATGTACTTGAACATTCAATGTAATTTGCCTCAGTAGATAGGCTTTTTGATGGTGATTAGACACCATTAGTGTAGCTTGGAGGGAAAATCTCAATGAGCCCCTCTTGTATAAATCATTGTAACGTATGCCCAGTAGTGGTTGCTGAGAATTGATAAAAATATCATTGTAAGCCAAAGGAGAGAGTCGAGACTCAGTTGCATTCCAAGCTCACACATTTGTAACAAAGCATTTTGAAAATTAATACAAAAGAACAAGTTTCATTGTTTACGAATTTCTGTGTGGTGAATGTTTGCTTTATGTTATCTATGTGTGTTTGTGCATGTGTGTTGTAGACGTGTATGATAGATCTCAGTTGCAGGGCAAGGATATAAATTTTCTATCTGTGATTTAGTTAAAGTGTTTTGGGTTCTTTAGGTTGTGCAAGGAGTGCATGACAGAGTATTGAACTCTTTAGCCAACACAAGGAGTGTGTATCCAAACTCTCCTTAGAGTTCAGAGGAGAATGTGCTAGGTGGGCACACTAGAACATTCACAGAATTAGAGAGTAGCCTCAAGGTTATTGAACACCTTGAAGGAGGAACTGTGCAAAGAAGGCACAAAAGGAAGAAATGTTGAAGATTATGTGAAGCTCTGCCAGGAGGGCATTGAGTAGGTGCAAGTGTGCACAAGAAGAACTCTATTTTGAGTTCAGGGAGAGAAGAGAAGTGTCAGAGGAGGACATCCACATAGTCACTGAAAAATCTATGAGAAATCTCTGCGAGAGTGCATTTGAGAAAAAGTGTCAGGAGGGAACCAAAAATTCCCGTTGAAGGAAAGCAGAAGAGTCAAGACCCCTTTGGAGTTCTGAGTAAATCTACAGGCTCAGAAGTTAAAGTGAAAGGTCTGTGTAACGTTCCCCCAGCCACCTGCAAGACGGGGTACGCCACTCCATAGCAACCACTCATGATCTGACACCAGTCAGTAACATTCCCAGCCTTAACAGGCCGGACCATGCTACTCTAGGGAACACTTTCGTTCCCTTACTGCGAAGCATATAGTAACATACCCAGTAGTCAACTGAGCTATGCCACATAAATTTACTCGTTAAACTGCATGCAACTAAAACATATACATACAACACTCTTGCGGAAGCTTTACATATAAACATAAACAAACAATTACTTTTTGTAACATACGACTTTTATACGGAAATAACAGTAACTATAGATATGCAACATTTACAAGGAATTACCCATAAACATACAGGTAATTATAATCACATATATGATAAACTGTAACATAGGCATGTAAATAACAAAGTGACATATCATTTTATTATACAATTGGTACTTATCTTAGAAATATTATCACCAACTGCATACAGACTGTCCACGAACCTCCCAGCCATAGACTACATTGTTCATCACTCTCAACAGTGAGTCACCCCCGAGCTGGGACTGAAATCCACCCAGGGTAAAGGGTTCCTATCTAGGCTAAGGCTCATGGGCAACAAGAAAGACTCTATCTCAGGTGCTCACTCAACTAACAACCTACAACCTCTCATTCCCCACATGCCTATCCCACCCAAGGAAGTGTGCCCCTTCTTTGCTCAACAGTCCCTCCACTGCCCCACTTCCCTTCCAGGGCTTCAACAACAGGCCAGACCGAAATTCTCAGAGCGTTGTAGTTGTAGTTTATCACCTTCAGGAATCAATCCCCAGCAATTCTCTCGCTCAGATAATTTCTCACGGGCCTGGCAACCTACTTCTTCAATCCCGCTTCAAGCTAACCAGGTACACCAACCGAAAAGGGCCATGTGAACAAGCTCCAGAATGGTGAAATGGTTGTCTCAAGGATAACATAATGCATGAGTGAAAATGGTCATGGAATCATTGACTGGATAACTGAGTGAGGAAAGAATCATTGTGAACTCTTCGTGGAAGTGATGGTGAGAATGATGGTCAGGCCGCTGGTAAGGTATCCCATGAAAAATCACCAAATGAGCTAAGTCCCCCACGATATGAATGCATGTCCCCAACTTGACACTTGTCATATCAGAAGTTACTTTGGTCCACTTGTCCCCAAATTTAGAACTTAGGATAAAATAATTATCCATATGTTATGCTTTAGGAAATATTAATATAATATTCCCTTGACTTTTGGCCCTCCCTTTCCCTAACTGGTGAAGTTCAGTCCCCCATCTCTTTTATCGTGCTCGGTCTGCGTGCAACGATGTATTTTATATTAATCATGAGTCATGTACAAAGTAGGCACATTGGCCTTTGACATCTATGTGTTCCGGCCTAATACCAAAACATAAGCATCCCAACTTATAATAACCGGCTCACCATCCTATAACACATATCATATACACGCGGCTCGTGGTCCTCCATACTGCGCGCACCTTAGTTACTGCACGTGGTATCCTGAAATGTGCATATTACATCATTTTACTGCGCATCTCATGCAAGCACTATGCCACATGACGTGCATTACCAAATGAGGTAAAAACAACTCACTAGCTTAAGTACATTTATATTACATTACAATTGGGTTAAACCGAGGGATATTACAGTGTGCACAGGAGGTAGAACTTGCTTCAAGTTCCAAATCTTAGTAGGAGAAGTGAAAATTCGCACACAGAGACAAAGGTGCGCCAAGGCAAGGCCAAAATTCATTGGCAAGAGTTCAGGAGAAAAAGTGCAGACGAGACCCAAGTAGTTTGGCTCGCAGGAGAGTGTTCAAGGGCCAAAAAATTTGAACACTTAGAAATTTTCCCACTTTTGGGAGAAAGTGCAAGCTCAGGAGGAGGAGAGACAACATCTGTTAGATATGTTGTCAGAGAATATCTGGACTGTTAAAAATGCACGTCCAGTATCAAGGAGGAGTACGCAAAGGAGGAGAACAAATCCCACCCGTCAGATATGGAAGCATG
>ML785674.1:553834-578095 GCA_009831015.1 Picea engelmannii | reverse complement strand
GAGTAAATTTATGTGGCATAGCTCAGTTGACTACTGGGTATGTTACTATATGCTTCGCAGTAAGGGAACGAAAGTGTTCCCTAGAGTAGCATGGTCCGGCCTGTTAAGGCTGGGAATGTTACTGACTGGTGTCAGATCATGAGTGGTTGCTATGGAGTGGCGTACCCCGTCTTGCAGGTGGCTGGGGGAACGTTACACAGACCTTTCACTTTAACTTCTGAGCCTGTAGATTTACTCAGAACTCCAAAGGGGTCTTGACTCTTCTGCTTTCCTTCAACGGGAATTTTTGGTTCCCTCCTGACACTTTTTCTCAAATGCACTCTCGCAGAGATTTCTCATAGATTTTTCAGTGACTATGTGGATGTCCTCCTCTGACACTTCTCTTCTCTCCCTGAACTCAAAATAGAGTTCTTCTTGTGCACACTTGCACCTACTCAATGCCCTCCTGGCAGAGCTTCACATAATCTTCAACATTTCTTCCTTTTGTGCCTTCTTTGCACAGTTCCTCCTTCAAGGTGTTCAATAACCTTGAGGCTACTCTCTAATTCTGTGAATGTTCTAGTGTGCCCACCTAGCACATTCTCCTCTGAACTCTAAGGAGAGTTTGGATACACACTCCTTGTGTTGGCTAAAGAGTTCAATACTCTGTCATGCACTCCTTGCACAACCTAAAGAACCCAAAACACTTTAACTAAATCACAGATAGAAAATTTATATCCTTGCCCTGCAACTGAGATCTATCATACACGTCTACAACACACATGCACAAACACACATAGATAACATAAAGCAAACATTCACCACACAGAAATTCGTAAACAATGAAACTTGTTCTTTTGTATTAATTTTCAAAATGCTTTGTTACAAATGTGTGAGCTTGGAATGCAACTGAGTCTCGACTCTCTCCTTTGGCTTACAATGATATTTTTATCAATTCTCAGCAACCACTACTGGGCATACGTTACAATGATTTATACAAGAGGGGCTCATTGAGATTTTCCCTCCAAGCTACACTAATGGTGTCTAATCACCATCAAAAAGCCTATCTACTGAGGCAAATTACATTGAATGTTCAAGTACATCTCAGATCTGAGGAAAATCTCAAGATTTGTTCCAGCTCAAGCCTATTAAACGAAATCCTATCTTTAGCCTGTTCAAAGGAAATAACTTGGCTCTTCCATCCTTACAACATTTACTTGCATTAATTACATCTTTAAAATTTAAATTTGAGGGAAAAATGAGAGGCTTGGCACCTCTCCCCTCCTTGAATGTGATTTGATGTGATGGATTAGCTAGCGCTTGCTTAGGTGGAGCGATGCTCCTGCATCATACTCCACTACTGGAAAAATCATGAGCTCCTCTTCTCTGCTGTTGAAATCCCCCTGGATCCCAAACTTTCCCATAGATTTGTCCTCCTACTCCTCTGGCATGTTGTTTTTGTTGTTGCTTCCCTGTTGTTGTGGCAGGATTTCCTCTTTTGCTCAGCTTCTCCTTGTTGGAAGTATTTTTTGTTGACCTCAACATCAACTTCCTTATCTCCTCTACTACCTCTTTCAACTGTTATGTCGGTTGGATCTTTCTTTGTAGACTGCTTTGTTTCATTTCCTCATGCTGAGTAAAGGGTAGATCAACTTGATCCCCCATGCTACCTTCTTCTCCTGTGGCACTTTCTTGCCACTCTACTGTAGACTCCATCTATGTAGTCTCCTCACTGAGCTATTGCTCAACTACCTTCTTCCAGTTTCTCCCCAGACTGGTATGCTCCTTCATGTGCTTCAAACTTAGCCTGTTGGATGTGCCTACTTTTCACTATCACCCTTCTCTCCAGGGATTCCAATTATTTACACATATCAACAAATTCCATGATGGTTTCTTCCTCTTCTGCTGCAGTATCTAGTGCTACAGTCATCTCCTACTCATCTCCCAGGATGAAATCTCTTATCCATTCCTCTAAATGCTCTTATTCTTCGGTTAGGGAAGATTCTGATGTCTTCACCTTTTCCTCCTCTAGGACAGTCATACCTGGTTGTCTTCATGTTTCATTAGTAACACCTATGCTAGCCTCTGCTTGACTACTTGGAAGGAATATATTGATTCCCCCAATGACCAGAACACACTTCTAATCCTCCTCCTTGATGGTGGAAGTTTTCAAATTCTCATCATCTTCATTGATATGGTCTGCACTCCCACTGTTAGCACTCTATAAATTTGTTCAGATGATAAAAGAAATGATAGAGGTAACCTACAAACCAACTTTAGATTTGGGTACTAGCCTTCTCATCTCAGAGAGGGCTCTCTCCTATCACTGGGTCTTTAATAGATGCATTTTCTTAAACAAATAAATGGCTAGGTTTTGTTGTTTTGAAGGGTTTTTTATAAATTTAATGGAAAGGAAGGGGAGGGACACTTAGGGCTATGGAGTCAAACTTCTGAAATTAATGGAAGAACCAACTGGTCGGTAGAACTCTCCAGAGGATAAAGGCTAAATGAGGCAATAAATCAGAGTTATAAATTGTAAATTTGCAGAGTGTAGGAACAAAAGAAAAACATATAACTGTATCATAGCATTAAATAAATGAATTCTGACATTAGTTAGGAAGAACTTAGCATAGTTTAAATTTCTTAAGCCAAGAGCATCACAAGATTAATCCCAGGCCTTTAACTATCCAATTTAAACAGAAGACAGTGAAAATGGAATTTAAGCATACAAGAAATACATACAAAGAGAGGAGACAAAACTCAGATCACCACCATTAAAATATTTTGATGGAAACTTCAAGACTTATACATGTGTGTTCTATTCAGCTTCAAAAAATTACATTCAAATTCTGAACAACTAAAATCGTTCCCTTGCACTTCTGCCAACCTCTAATACATTTGGAACTCCTAATATTTATACAAGTTGAGTTCCTTTGGTTTGAAACCAATTACAATGATTAAAATGAATCGTTTTGGTTTCAAAATTGATTACAATAATTACAATGTATAGTTTTGGTTTGAAACCGATCACAATAATTAGCAAGAAAATGTTTCATGATCTAGATTCTGGCTCTTCTGTCGTTTCAGTTTCTTTCCTCGCCACTTGTTCTACTCTAGTCTTCCACGTGATCTGCCATCTTCAGCGACATCTGGACATCATCTACTGGACACTAGAAAATTTCACTTTGTCTTACCTAGCCATACTATCTCCTTCCATTTCAAGTCATAAGGGATATCATAATCTATCATTTCTTTGATCATGATCTCTAGGCCAATGCAGGAAGCATATGTCATGACTGGTAGTCCAATTTTGACTACTTTGAATTGATTCAGAATCTCAAAGTCTGTAATGAGATTCCCAACTAGTGTAGCTCCTTTTATATTTTCCTACAAGGTTTTGAACTTGGAGTGATCCATTCTGCACTAGGTGAGGCAAGCATTGTATTCTTCTTGATCATACAATTTTCCCTTGCCATCCCAAAATGGTGGGAGGCCTTTGATAAACAATTCTTCAAACAAATCCTTGAACTCTTGCACACTTTTTTCCATCTGTGTTTCCTTGGTTTGGACTGTTTCAACATGTTATGTTTATCAATAACCCTCATGGCCCAGATAATCAATGTAGTTCTTTATTTTACTCCAATAGTTTGAAGGTCTACAGTAGGAATGGAGTTGAGTAGATTTATGGAGTTTTGGGCCCATTCTGATGGTTTTTTTGCTAAAATTTCATTCACAATAGTGCACTTGCTTCTTGTTGTGATGGCTAAGCTATCTTTATCATTGATTAAATTCAAATACACTCTGAACTTGGTAGATTCACTAGCTATAGATTCCCAGATGATATGCTTGGCCCCCTGCAACAGGCATTTGCCTCTTAATCTCATCTTCAATTTATCTATCCTTTCTTGCAAGACTTCATTCTCCATTTGAACTTGAGCCATTCTTTCATATTTTTCCTACATCTCCTGCTTCAATTTCTCTATGCTTCCTTTTATCCCTTTGATTTATCCTTCTTTCAGGATAACTTGTGACATATCCTGGACAAGTCCTCCAGTTTTTGGTCCAGCTTCTATAGCAAGAGGTACAACTACAGGTATGTTTAACAATTATTTCTGCTCTTGTGACCACTTCACCTTTTCTCGTTCCAACTACAATGCCCTAGCCTTGTAGTCCAATTTCTTTTGATGAAGTGTTCGATTTTCTTGTTCTAGAGCAACCAATTTTGTTGTTTGTGGATGCTCTCTGGCAGACATTTTCAGTTTCTTCTTCAAGCTTTGAATTAATTTGTCTTTTTCATGCAATGAGGATTTCACCCCTTGGGGCCCTTCAGATTCCAACCTCTTGACCTGAGTCTGCCAATCTTTGCTAGATGCTTTTTCTTACCTCAATTTCCCTTCCAATTTCATTTCATAAGATGATAGATTTGAATTATTCAAGCTCAAACTTAGGTAATTATAATACAACATATCATTGGTATTCTTATGGAATTTAACCTTGTTTGGAGCACTAATGTTGTCATACCTTATCTTTATCTCAGAGACTGTGTCTTCATCTACTACTGCAATGTTAAATGTCATGTTCTCAACATCTCTTACTATGAACAAAGAATATTTATGCTGAGAATTCTTTTCCACTTCAGGGACTAATTCCCTCATCTCACCCAGAGCTATGTTTCCCTTCTCAACATATTTTTTTTCCAAATCTTCTTTAGATTGATAATTGCCCTCAGAATTTTTATCAAAGATGTATTTCTTGCTGCTAAAGGTTCTTGAGCCACCTTCACTTTGGAGTTTGCTTTCCTTTTCAACCTCTACAGTGCTAGTACCACTTTCCACCGTATCCAGATTTGCTTGTTCTCTGGGCTCTTCCTCCTCTAAATACACTATCTATGGAGACCGTGGATTAAGTTTTGTGAACATTTTGGAATCACGTTGATTCACTCTACTCCTTACTATCCCCAAGGGAATGGACTGGCAGAGTCCTCTAACAATATCCTTATTAATATCATCAAAATACTATTAGAGGACAACAAGAAGGCATGGGATTCGAAGCTTAAATTTTCTTTATGGGTTGACAGAGTGACAACAAAGAGATCTCTTGGTATCTCTCCTTTACATCTTGTATATGGAGTTGAATCCATTTTTCCTTCTCATCTTTCCCTACCTGTGGCGAAATTATTCCAAGACTACCAGGGAGAACCAAATGATATGATTAGGAGATTACAATAGCTGGTAGAAGTGCAACAGACTAGAGAGCAACTACTAGACAAAGCACATGACCATTAACAAAAGATCAAGCAAGCCTTTGATAAGAAGGTGACCAAAGAGGATTTCCATCTGGGAGATCTAGTACTCAAGTGGGATGCACCTAATTCAGATAATGGAAAGCACGGTAAATTTGAGGCCTTGTGGATTGGCCCATTCAAAATTTTTGAGTTTTTTTCAAATAACAGTTACAAGTTACAAGATTTGGAGGATGTTGAAGTTTTTGGTAGCCCTATAAATGGGAATTTTCCGAAGAAGTTTTTTACTTGAGCCAAAAGTGGCTTCCCATGTCATTGTAAATATCTTATTTTCCTTTTACTTTTGGTTTTAATAAGGGACTCCATAACCCAACAGCTAAGGCACTATAACTATTGGTTCTTGGCAGATCGCAGGGAGCATGCCATCCCCTGTGGAGCCAAATGTAATCACATGAACTTTTCACAGTCCTGTGGGTTTGTGGTTTCTACCTAAGTCTGTAGTTTTTCCCTGTCTCTATCCTTTTTGCAGGCCAAGTCTTGAAGATTTTCCCCCTTCGGTCGATAAAATCATTTTATGTTTTCCCTTGTTTGTTCATGCGCCCTAGTCTCCATATTTTCTCATCTCACAGTTAGTCATCCAAATCCTTGATTGTGAAGGTCACAGCCATGAACACAAAGAACATCTTTCTTAAACAGTCTGTTTCGATATTGAAGCATAAGAAAAAGACAGTTTTAATCTTTCAGCGGCGAATATTCTGGGAACATTCCAGATCAGCCTCTCACAGACATTCAGGAGTGCAAACTTGCATGAAGTATAGCACCAGAACAAAAGGCCCCGAAGTGAATACGAGTTGTTTATCTTAAAGGGGACAAGTGGCAGTTGATCCAAGCCTTCAGGGAAATGAGCTTCAAGAGATTTGAAATGAGAAGTTCTTAGAAATCCCCAAGGGCCGAAGTCTCAAAGGCCCGAAATGGATCTCAGTCATTGATCAGCCAGAGCCATGTGTCATCAGATCCACAACTCCGGGTAAAAGCGCATGGAGAAGTAAGCCATATTTGATTTTTGATTTTCATGAAGTCTTGGAGACCCGAAGTGGATCTCAACCGTCCAAATCCAAAATTCCATGCATCATCAGATCCTCAGCTCTGGAGGTTTTTCTTAGAGGGAAATGTGGTTTGAGAATTGAAATTCCCAAAGGCCAATTCATGAAGTAGATCTCAGTCATTGATTTGAAGAGGGAAGATTTGATCCGTCGATCTAAAGCATGAGATTTGGGTCATTGATCAGGAAGCCTCATCTCAGATCAAAAGAACAACGATCATGCTCCATTGTGGGGTCGGAAGGTGCGCACGTTTTAAAATTTCAAGAGCGGGCCGCAATCGGAACCATGGTTTTTTGAAAGGGATGCGTGGCGGTTCACAGTGAATTATGGGGACAAAAGCAGTTTTATTTCAAACCACCCTTGGTTGCACCTAAAATCGCGCAATTGCGTAGGGTCATGGACCTAGGTCACATTGAATATGGAGCGATGGAGAGGAGTTGTGCCAAATACCGAAAGCATCTGTCTCAGTCACAGAAGAAGATCTACTTGGTCTCGAGACGTCAGGATTGACTCGAAAAATTCGTATGGCACCGCCTAGAAACATTCATGAGTGTCAGGCCCTGTCTTGATCCCAGTGAAGGTAGTTATTGAAGATTGGGGGAGATAGTTGAGACCTCGTCTCACCCAATAAATGGAAAGCATTGCAGAGCGCGACCTTTAAGGCACTCTGAAGATCTGAAGATTCCTTATGGGAAATTTTTCCTGTAAAGCACATAATTGCACCTGGCTCGCATCTGAAATGAAAAAACTTGCACAATTCGATAGAGCATGCGTCGACTGAAGGATTTGAAGGCAATGGTCCGATCACACTCCAGGTGGTTGTATCATTGCTGGGTATTTATAGACAGTTTTGATATTTTGTTAAGGTCGAATGGTTGAGCTAGGCTCCCGACAATTGTAATATTTTTATGAAGAACACTGGTTCTCTGGTTATGTATTTGTTTTTTGAGACATCTTGGTTGTTGGGTGAGATAGCTTCCAAAGGCTAGGGCATCATCTCCCAAAGTGCCGCATCATCCCACTAATCCATAAAAGTGTGGGGTCCATGTCCCACAATTCCACCAAGTGCAAGACCCAAGTCAAATTAATCCCTTTAGGCTTGATGCCATGCTCCAAGAGTGCAATGTTCTAGCTTGGGAGGGTGACATCATGCTAGTCTCATCATCCAAGGCCTATTTCATGGGAGAAATACATCATCAAGTGTGTAGCAATCATCATCAATTCCCTCCAACATGTGGGGTGCAACATCCATCCTGTGGGATTTCATGCCCCCAAGGAGGACCAAAGTGCCTTAGTACCTCCATGAAAGACGTCACCAAACAAGATCATGAAAAGGAAAAAAAGGTACGCCCTCCATGGTTCCACAAGTCATATGAAACATGCCAAGTAAATCAATCTTAATACAAGAGCCACCCAAACAAGTACATCAGATCCCCCCTTTCAAATTAAACACATGCTCAAAGACTTTATGTAACTTACCAAATTAAGTTATGGGAGGGTTATCAAAAGGTCATATTGGGTAAACCAATTCCCCAAGTAGAGGAGTGTTTCTTGAGTGAACCCTATCTAGGCCATGTGATGAATGTGGGGTGGATAAGGTAGAAACTTTTGGGAATGGGGTCATTGACCTGCAAGGGTCTCATATGGTCTCACTTCCATGGGTACCTTTGTGGAGGGTGTGTTACATCCTTGAGTTACCTTTCATTTAGGGCGCAACCTTTTTCTGAGCCCTATAATTGTCTTTTTCTTTATTTTCTTTAGATATTTTGAAACTCCCCTTTAAAATGTTTCTTGATTTTATGCATTAAATGAATTTCCTTTCAAGTGGGATACTTAGAAGTTATTTTCAAATAGGTGAGGCATCCATTCAAACTCGGGACTTAGGGTGAGCGCCTAGAAAAGTAGAGCTCAAGTTTTTGGACTATGTCTTTTATGTCTGTTGTATCCCTGCCACTGTATTTTGATTGTGGCTACTTTTTCTTTTCATTTATTTATTCGCAGTAGCTGCAAAAACCTCTGGGCCTTTGGCCCCTTCTTCCCATAATAGAATGAGGTACAAGCCCTTTTTGGGGTACATGTAACCCCAAAACCCAAAAGATGAGGACACAAAGAGGAATGAAGATTAAAAGTGATGAAAGTTGGTTAGGAGTGACACAATTACCCATCAAGGACCCCAAGTAGCACCCATTTCCCAGGGGGTGGAAAACTTACTAGAAACCCCAGGATAACCACCAAGGTGAAAAATGGTAAAAAGCATTACTTCCAAGAAAATTTTTCATAATAAGAAATAAACCTTTGAAACTTATACAAATGCATCGAGTATTAAAATGATATTCACCATGAAACCTGACTAGTTACCTCATTAAGCAAGACATTTCTCCCTTTGTGGATCAAGTCATTGTGGTGGACGTTGCTCTATCGTTGATGATGATGGTGAAGCATGGTCAAGAAGAGGGGATCTATGGGTTGTGTTATCCATCCATCTCTCAGTACTCCATGTTTGCAACCTACAATCCTCAATACATCATCCCTTAGTTACCCCTAGGATGGGGGGGTAACATATATCTCCTACATGTTAGGAAATGAGGAACACTTCCATGCTAAACCTAGAAAAAGAGAGGAAGAAACATTTAATCAAGAAAGTAAAAGATAAAGCAAACACATAGTACGCAGATATTTTACCTTGGAAACCCAAACTGGGAAAACCAACATTCCTTGAGTGATATTCTCTCTTGTTTTCTTATTCATTCAAAATAAAAGGTTACATGTCTAACCTTGGTCAACACCTGAGACACAATTGACATCATACCCTCTTGGTTACAAAAGAACAACCCTATAGCCAATTCATATTACATCTACATGACGAGCAACCTCTTCAATTTCATCTAAAGATTATTGATTAGCTTTTACAGGATTACAACATGCCTTATTTATAGGATTTACAGTAGGAAAAACCATAAAGAAACTGTACCCAAAAACAGCTAGAAATACATGCAGATAATTGGCTACAAATCCTATGAATCTCAAGATTCTTTTATAGATGGATTCCAAGTCGGATTACCAATCGCCCTTCATTCATCCTTCATTCGGTTGACACACACCCGCCTGTCGACCTCTTGTTGGTTGACCTCTTCGACTTGATGTCAATGTCTTTACCACGTCAAACCACAACGACCTTCGATTTTGACTTTACTCAGTCGAACCACCTCAACCTTCGACTTGTTGTTGATCCACCTAGACTTCGACTATCAGTCGATCCACCTCGACTGGAATTTCACTGCAAATAATATAACAACCCAACATTCTCCCACTTGTTGTTTTCTTTGTTGAAATAGAGATACCTCTAAACTCTCTCATTGACATACCCAAGGAAACAATTCTTGTTGGCCCTTGACCAAGTTTTGAGGGATCTAGTTAAGTTTGACCTATTTTCGGACATCGACAGCCTGTAGAAGGAGGAGCGCAAGACGAAGCAGAGATCACGGATCTCGGCCCCTTTTTTGGGTCCTTTCTAGGTTTTTGGGATTATGTAATGGGCATGGGATGTTGGCCCATGGGTTTACCCATGTTTAGGCCTATTTTGTAATGTATAAATAGATGTCTAGGCTATGTAAGAGAAGGAGAAAGGGATCTATGTGATGTGAGGTTGATAAGCTAAGTGCTAAGTGCAAGTATGGTTTGTAGATGCTCTATGCATACTGGGAGAGACTTGCAGAGCTAGGTGCAAGGTATTGTAACAGGTTGTGAAGTGCTTTGTGCTATAATGCAAGGAAAAAGGATCTAGTGAGGTGAGTAGATCTCATGTCCTAGGAGAAGTAGGGTTTTGAGGCTCTATGCTTGTAACCGATTGATTGAAGATAATAAAGAAGAAGATTTGGTGGGCATAGCCCTAGGGTGGGGGTGAACCACATAAACATTGTGTTGTTCTTCTTTGTGCTTGTCTTGATGTGTTTATAAATTCTCTTGCTAAGTGCTTTGATAGAGATAGATAACTTTTCTTATGCTTTGTGCTAATGATGTGAAAGAATGTTAGATCTAATATATATGAAGGTGCTTAGTTCTTGATCTGCTAGATATAACCTACATGTTGACAATAAAGTTCTTAAATACATCATATCTAAGTGAATGGTGTGATGCTTTGTTCTATCTGCGTAGTAGTTATTGGTTGAATATTGATGAGTTGTTGATGTTAAGTGATTTGTTAAGTATTATAATCACATATCTGTGTCACAGCTAAGGTTGCAGACACTTGATTCCTGCAACCACCCCTGCCTCTACCTCGGGTGAGACTTCATCTGCTTCGCAGGTGTTGCCAAAAGGGTCGGTAGTTAGGGTTTTGTTGGTGCACTGTTGTAGAGTTGAACCCTGGGTCTGCCACTGTGCCAACAAATGGTTCTATTGTCAAGACCTGAAAATGTGATTGTTGGGAACTGAAGTAAAGAAAAGAGAAGTCATGTGCATAGATCTATTGTTGAAGTGCATAGTATCGGACCTGAAACTGTGATTGTTGGGAACTAAGAAAGAACAAGCTTTATTGAAAGATTCAACCTGATATTGTGAAATCTCTGTGTGTAGATCTGTTGTCCCGGTACGTAGCATTCTACTTCACCTAAGGAGTTATGTACCAAGAAAAGAGGTCAAATCTGAAGAAAAGAGGTAAKATCTGTAAGCTTTGTGCTCTGATACARGTAAGAATAGTGAAACGTTATAKATCTGAAGGMTTTGTGCTTTGTAGAAGTAATATTAGTGGAAATTTTTGTTTCAAAAGTTTGAATCTAGGTATGTTTGATAGATTCTATCCTAGCTTGAAAACTAGGGTATTAATAGATGAAAGAAGATTTGATATGAATAGTGAAAAATATGTTATACCTATGCATAGAAAGAATGTTTGGACTAATAAGTATATGCAGGATCCTAGAAAGAATTTTTTGCAGGTTAGCTACCATGATCCTAGTACGCAGTAYAGGAAAGTTTGGGGATCATTTAAGAGAAAGAGAGGATTAACTCTTTGTTAAAATTGCAGAAAACCAGGACATCTTGCTAAGGAATGCCTTGGAAGAAGACCTAGTTGTCTTTGTTGTAAAGCTATGGACCATGAAGTTTTGGATTGCCCTAGAATGGTTGCTAAGGTTGAAAGAATGAATCTGAACCAAGAAAACCCTAAGATGGATCTAGAAACCAAGATTATGACAGAATCCAAGGAAGAATCAGAGAAAATATTGTTACAGATAAGAGAAACCATGAATGATCACCGACATGTCAACTTATCAGAGATATTCAAAGAAAAAGAATGCCTTGACGCAAGAATAGGAGACTTTGACGTTGACTGTGTTCTGGATGAGGAAACACGGGTGAATATTATGACAGAAATAACTTGGGAACTTTTAGGAAAGCCTTCTATGATTCCTTCATTAGGAGGAATAGGGTTATTCAGAGGAAATTTGATAAACCTATGTGGAAATCTCACTTGAATACCTATGAATGCTAATGGAACTTCGACAGAAGAAGATTTTGAGATTATTAAATTTATCGAGGACAATGCCCCATTTACCATGTTATTAGGCAAACCTTGGATTGACAGAGATCAAGCCAGACGAAAGGAAGAAGAAGAATTTTTGGAGCAGAAAAAGCAAGAATTAGAATATTTCATGACTAGAAGGATCGCACACTTGATCGAAGAACAACACAATAGATCAGACCTATTTAACACTAGATACCTGGATTTCTAAGTTGCAAGAACACTAGAGGACCCATAGAATATTGAAGTACCTATCCCAGACAAAAAATAAGTGTTATCCGGGAACCCTAGGGAAGAATCTCAACAATGCGAAGTGACTAGGTCAAAAGAAGACAAAAATCAGAATTGAAAAAGGAATACCAAGTCGAATCTCACTGGAAAGAAGGCTAGAAAGTTAAGTAATAAGAGAGCTAAGATTAATAATTTGGAGAGGCTCCAGAGGGAACCTCGCAGAAGGAAAAATTGCAAAATTGGAGCTTCGTCGGGATATCAGAATAGCGACACCTGGCACTTCTCCTTGACGAAGCAATATAGTCGTTGGGGACATTATAACCATTAGATCATTTCTTTGAACGGATAGAAAGCCATTTATGGCCAGACAGCTCACCATCCGACTGGTGGGACTGTGCCATAACGGACACAACAGAGTTAATGAAGGATTCATACCCGTTGTTGAGCTACCTATTTATCCCACCGTGCCACACACCGAGAACACTTTTTCCAATTGATAATTTGAGCCCGCAGACTAAGTTGAATTTATACAGTGATCATCGTGCTTCTACTCTCTATCTCGTTACTGTGTCTAAGCTACTCCCCGAACCTGAGATTCTTAACCCCAAGTGTGTATGTCGGACGAGTTGAGCGCTACAGAAAAATTTGTTGAGTAAGTTTTGATTGACCTCATGACTGAAAGATTCATGTCGATGTCTACAGGTATACAAGCATCATCCATAAGAGGACTGCCAGCCTCTCCATCCACTGCTCGCAGAGCAGGACCATCCCGATCATCCGATGAGAAGTGAACTAAGCATAAGGATGACTTAGCGAATGCTAAACTGATCCTAACTATCTTACCCACCTATATACCACCTTTAAGCAGTGTTGTAAACCACGACAACGTACCTAGATATTTCAAGTACACCTTGGTCACTGTGTACCTCCCAAAGGGGATACACACAATGCGAGCAGACCAAGATAAGATCGCAATGTTGAAGTTTAGCGACTTCAACCTTGGAGATCGCAAAGTCTACAACATGTTAGCCCCACATAAGTATCTGACTAGAAAAAAAAGGAAAATCTCAAAGGTAATTCCCCAAGCATGGACCCATAACCTCACGCAGTCCACCCTACTCAACATCATGAAAATTCCCCACTTCGGAAGACACCAAGAGGTGAATGCATGTGTCAAGTTGTTGTTGTCTTGTTACCATGACGGATATTTGTGGCTAAACCATCGTATCACATTTGATCTGACCTTGGTCAATCGGATCACAAGTTTGAGTATGCAAGGACCCGACCCACAGGATTTTTATCCTGGAAAAGCCATGGACCGCGCTCTCGCACAAAGGATCAAGGACACCTATGGCAATGTCGAGAAGGGAATGTGAGGCTACGAGGTAGCCTCTATTTAGAATGGCGTAGTGTGCCTCGCCTGTCAGTTGATTGCAGCGAAGTTAGTACACAAGAACCGACCCACCCAAGCGACCGGTTTTGTAGTCGACCTTGCAGGGAAGTGCGCGGAGGGCCTACAAATGAATTGGGAGAAGTACCTAGTGAACTAGTTAGAACTTGACTGCAGAGAAGCGCAAGATCAAGGATATGAATTCCATTTCAGTTGGCTCTTGATCCTGATCACTTTCATTTCCTGGGAGATGTTGGAAGGTGCGACCTTCCTAGACATTGAGCCTTTCGAATCATTAGCCACGAAGTTCAGTACATTGTGGTACTCAAGTGACATGAATAAGAAATGGCAATCAAATGTCATGTTCCATACAATCCGATCCTTGCATGACATCAAACACTAGACATCGATTCAGGCCTTTGATGAAGTTCAGCGCTGATTAGAGTTTCATTTATATCACAGCACGAGATGACGAGCACAAGCAACAACTTCAATCCCACTATAACCTGATGGAGGAGGACTTAGAGGAGATTACTAAGGAATGGTCCACTGACCTCCTTATTCCAGCAGACCCTACGGAGATATCCGACATCGACATCCCAGAAGTTGCACAGGATACACTCGGAGCTAGAAAAACAAAAAAGACTGATGAAGTACAAGATTTAATCAGTGCCTCGATGAAGACTGTTTCCATGTCACCAGAGAAAGGAGGTGATGGCGAAGAGATAGATGGCACAGAAGATAAAAAAAGGAAAGGTGAAGTAACACCACCCAGAGATGAGGAGGACCCCTTGAAGAAAAGGAAGGTCGCCCCCCCGAAACCTTCCTCCCAGAAGAGATCAAAAGTCCCTATAACTAAGATTCAGACCGTCCTCACCTATGATGATTTCAATTTCATCATAGCAACCCTGAATGATGCTTCGTTGGAGATAGCAGAGAAGCAAGAAGCTAAGAAGGAGGAGATGTACAATAGAATTGAGGTCGAACTCCAAGGGGTGCAGTAGGCACTATAGTCCAGCCGTGCAGTCTCCACTGCACCTCTGCCACTGGGAACATGGGAACCAGGAGATGATCCAGACCAACTCCATCGGCTCGTTGATGCAGTCGAAGCTCACCTTCGACGAGCATAAGAGGAAACAGTGCAAGCCACCCAGGCTTTGGTAAAAGTACAGGGAGTACTTGTAGAACAACATCGATCTCCCGAACAGGAAAATAGTACTCTCCAAGTGAAGTTCGATGAAGAAAAGGCACAGCTACAGCAAGGCAAGGAACAGTTGCTTGTCGAGCAACTCGAAGTGAAGGAAGTGGTCAACAGAGCACTGCACTCTGTGATTGTCGTAGAAGTAAAGGTAGAGGATCAAGTCACGAAGCAAGTAGCGCAACTTGAAGAAGTGATCCAGCAGCTGCAGCAACACATCGCAGACCTAGAACTACGCATTGTGCCTGAGACCCCACAGGAGGTAAAGGACCAAAGAGAAGCAACTTCCAGGAGAGCATTTGAAAGGCTAAAGTTCATTACCTTAGAATGTAAGAAATTCATTGATCGCAGTGCCCAGACATATGAGAAATTCACCAAGAACCCAGAGTTGCAGGCACCAGAGTCGCAGCTCTAGGAAGCGAAGAAACACACAAAAACACTACAGATGCAATTGAAAGCCCTGACAGTTGTGGAGAGAATGAAGATATCTCAAGAGTAGCGAACCGCCCAGCAGCAGATCCACGCTATCCAAAGAAGAGTTATGGAAGTAACTCAAAGACTCTGACCTATCCAAGACAAGGCTTGCTAATTGTTCCTAGAGGTCGAGAGCCAGGGAGCATAACTAGAGCAGGTTAGCACCGTAGCAGAACAATGCCTAGAAGGACCTGTGAATGATGCAGTCATTCAAGAGTTTGTTGAACAAGAGCTTGTAGCATAGTAGCAAATCGAAGCAGTTCAAGCCAAGCTCGAAGTGTTCGAAGTAGAACTTCCTACATCAGAGTGACTTGGGACGAGTCACAGGTGAGTGTTTGGGGCATGTTGGCCCTTGACCAAGTTTTGAGGGATCTGGTCAACTTTGACCTATTTTCAGAATTTGACATCCTGTAGAAGGAGGAGTCAAAGACGAAGCGGAGATCACATATATCAGCCCCTTTTTTGGGTCCTTTTTGGGTTTTTGGGATTATGTAACGGGCATGGGATGTCGGCCCATGGGTTTATCCATGTTTAGGCCTATTTTGTAACGTATAAATAGATGTCTAGGCTATGTAAGAGAAGGAGAAAGGGATCTATGTGATGTGAGGCTAATAAGCTAAGTGTTAAGTGCAAGTATGGTTTGTAGATGCTCTGTGCATACTGAGAGAGACTTGTAGAGCTAAGTTCAAGGTATTGTAATAGGTTGTCAAGTGCTTTGTGCTATAATGAAAGGAAGGAGGATCTAGCAAGGTGCGCAGGTCTCTTATCCTAGGCGAAGTAGGGTTTTGAGGCTTTGTGCTTGTAACTGATTGATTGAAGATAATAAATAATAAGTTTTGGTGGACGTAGCCTCAGGGTGGGGGTGAACCACGTAAACACTGTGTTGTTCTGCTTTGTTCTTGTCTTGATGTGTTTATAACTTCTCTTGCTAAGTGCTTTGATAGAGATAGATAAATTTTCTTATGCTTTGTGCTAATGATGTGTAAGAATGTTATATCTGACCTATATGAAGGTGCTTAGTGCTTGATCCGCTAGATATAACCTGCATGTTGATGATAAAGTGCTTAAATACATCAGATCTGAGTGAATGATGCGATGCTTTGTTCTATCTGCGTAGTAGTTATTGGTTGAATATTGATGAAATGTTTATGCTAAGTTCTCTGTTAATTATTATAATCACATATCTGTGTCCCAACTAAGGTTGCAGACACTTGAGTCATGCAACCACCCTTGTCTCTACCTCGGGTGAGACTTCATCTGCTTCGCAGGTTTTTCCGAAAGGGACGGTAGTTAGGGTTTTTTTGGTTTGTTGTTGTAGCATTGAACCCTGGTTCTTCCCCTGTGCCAACAATTCCCATTGCCTTTCTACACCAAGAGAACTTCACAACACTCACAAACTTGGTCAAAGAGTATGTTATGTTTTCCAACGTGTCAACTTTCTCCAGTGGAATCTCATTTATTTCCACCATGTCTCTCATGAAATGGTATTTTATATCAATAAGCTTAGTCTTAGAATGATAGGTTGGGTTCTTTGCTAGAAATATTGTGCTTTGACTGTCACAACTTATCTTCATATCTCTCTGCTCAAACTCGATTTATGAACACATCCTTTGCATTCATACTACTTGTTTTCTTCCATGAGTGGTTGTCATGTATTAAACTTTTGTTTTTGACAAGGCTATGACTCCCTATCGCTTACTCATCTATTTGATTTCTCCACCGAACATTTTGAACACATATCCACTGGTTGACCTCCGTCGATCCAGATCTCCAGCCCAGTCGGCGTCAAAAAATCCATGTACATTTAATTCATCGCCACCTCCAGGTTTTCCTTGGTAGCATATAGCATAATCTTTTGTGCCACACAAATACCTGAATAATCTATTGACATCTGTCTAGTGCTCCTTCCCAGGTGTCGACATGTATTGACTCAACACTCCCACTGAATGGGAAATGTCTAGTCGAGTGCAGACCATCGCATACATTAGACTACCAACAGTACTTGCATAAGCAACATGTGTCATGTCCTCTATTTCCTCTTGTGTCTTTGGACACTATTCAGTAGTTATCCTTCCTCCCATAGGAATTGGCACCTTAATAGGTTTGAAATTGTGCATGTTGAAACATTTCAATATTGTTTCAATATACTTTGTTTGGTTCAACCAAATATTTCCAGTTGCTCGATCTCTCTTAATCTCCATTCCCATAATGAGGTTGTTGCACCGAGATCCTTTATTTCAAACTTGGAGGATAGTTTCTTCTTTAACTCCTTTATTATGTCCATGTTGTTTCCAATCAGCAACATGGCATCGGCATACAATGCTACATATATGAAATGCCCACTTTCTTCTTTAGAATATATGCAGTGATCAACTTTGCTTCTCACAAATCCAAAACTAAGGATGTATGTGTCAAATTTTTGGTGCCACATCCTTGGTGATTGCTTTAGACCATAAAAAATATTTTCAGTTTGCACACCAAATATTTATTTCCCTTTAATACAAATCCTTCAGGTTGTTTCATGTATATTTCCTCTTACAGGTCCCCGGGTAGGAACGTTCTCTTCACATCCATCTGTTCTATTTCCAGATCAAATGTTGCATCCAGAGACATTAGCACTCTAATTGAAGTTTATTTTTCAATATGGGAAAACATCTCAATGAAGTCGACTCCTTCGACTTGGGAATATCCTTTCACTACCAGTCGAGCTTTGAATTTCTTGACTTGACCTGTTGCATTCATCTTCTTCTTGAATACCCATTTTCTACCGATAGGATTTCTTCCACTAGATAACTTAAATAAGTCCCATGTCCCATTCTTGTGCAAGTATTCCAACTCTTCAACCATGGCATCCTTCCATATTTTTCCCTCTATCAATTCGACTACCTCCCCAACTGACTTGGGCTCATCATCATGGGAAGTTAACACGAATGTGAAACGAAATTTGGGTGGACTATACCTTTTGACTGGTTTTCTTACTCTTTCTAACCTCCTTACAATCGGTGTTGGTTATTCCACCTCTTCTTCTGATTTAGTCGACTCGTCTGAATCTTCTTCTTTGTTCCTCGGTTCAAACTACACCTTCTCTGGATTTTTCTCAGTCTGAACAATTTCTTCAGGCTCGAACTTACTTTTGACTTCTCTGAAGACCAAATCTCGACTGTACACTATTTTCCTTGATGTAGGATCCCAGAGCTTATATCCTTTCATACCTTTTTTGTATCCAATAAAAATACATTTGATTGCCTTCCTGTTCAGCTTGCTCCTCTTTTCCTTGGGAACATGCACAAATGCATCACAGCCAAATAATTTGAGATGTGAAATCGAACGATTCTTACCCGACCATACCTCATGGGGATTCGTGTCGACTAGCGTTGACGAAGGAGACATATTCAATAGATATTTTTCAATGTCATCTGCCTCCGCCCATAATTATTGTGTGAGCCCAGCACCACTGAGCATGCTCCTTTCCTTGTCCATTATTGTTTTGTTCATTCTCTCAGCAACTCCATTTTTTTGTGGGGTATATGGTGTGGTATTTTGGCGTGCTATGCCACACTGCTTGCATAACTGATCAAATTATTTTCCATAGAATTCACCACCATTGTCAGTTCTCAGCACCTTAATATTCTTATCTGTCTGGTTTTCTACAAGAGAATTAAACTCTTTGAATTTCTCAAAAACCTTTGATTTCTTCCTTGGGAAATATATCCATGTCTTCCTAGAAAAATCGTCTCTGAAGGAGAAATAATACATGCATCCACCAAGTGAAGGCACTAAAACAAGGCCAAACACATCACTATGAACCAATTCTAGAATCCCATTTTCCCTTGTCACTCCAGATGGGAACCTCACCCGACTTTTTTTTCCATATATATAATGTTCACAAAATTCAACTTCTAAATTACATGCAGGAAATTCTTCGACCATACCTTTGTTATGCATAGCTCAAAGTACTTTCTCTCTAATTTTTCTCATCCTCTCATGCTATAGCATGGTCGAGTCGACTTTATGATGACTTGTCGAGTCGATTGAATCAACTCAGCCCCAATCAAGTCAATTCGAGTCAAAGTCGAGTCAACTTCAGGAACAACGATGTTGTTGCATCCAGTCAAGTTAACACTCCCTAGTAACTTGTATAGGGTTCCAATCCTAACTCATTTCATTAAGACCATCGCACCTCTAACCATCTTACATGAATCCTTCTGAAATAGAGTGTGCACCCCTGCATCACTCATATTGTTGACATGTATCAGGTTTCTTTCCAAACCTAGAAGGGTTCTACACCTCCCATCCTGCAGTATCAGTCGAACTCTTCCTCATCCGATAATTTTGGTTGTTGATTCATCCCCTAAGAACACTTCCCCTCCTTCATATTATTCATTTTCGCAAAACCATTCTCTATGTGGTGGCATGTGATAGGATGCTCCTGATTCGATCAACCAAACATCTTGATCTGACTTTGTACTAGTTGACGCCAGGTACACATCGCATCCCTTATCTGGAGTCATATTTTTCTCAGTCAACTGCTTCTCATCAGATACTATACTAAATTTGATTACCTTTGAATTGCATTCCCTTTTGTAGTTCCCATATTTAACGCATTTCTAGCATCTTCTTGTCGACTAAAGAGGGGATTTAGATCTACCCTTCGACTTAGAATTTCTACCAGAGAATTTTCCTTTATCTCTATCAACCGGTTGACCTCTCACCACTAAAGCATCTTTGGTCGATCCTTTCATGTTCTTCCTTCTCATTTCTTCTAACAATAGAGATGAAACCACATCTTCTAGCACTAATTTGGCTGTATTACTCCTTATAGACATGACTAAGCTATTCCAGGAGTATGGAAAAGAACATAATAGGCTAATACATTTCTCCTCCTCAATGATTTTAATATCCACAAAACAAACTAGATTATAATGGTATTAAATGCATTTAAATCCTCAGCCACCGAAATTCCCTCACTCGTCCTCAAAAGATATAGTTTCTTTCTGAGAAACATCTTATTTACCAGGGATTTTGACTGGTACAAGATCCCCAACTTGTCCCACAATTTCTTGGTCAAATATTCACCTGAGACATTTAGCAGTACCGAATCTGCAAGATGTTTGCATAGGGGCAGACCCAGGGTTCAATGCAACAACAGTGCACCAACAAAAACTTAAATATCAGCCCTTTCAGCAACACCTTCAAATCACATGAAGTCTCACCCGAGGTAGAGGCAGGGGTGGTTGCAAGACTCAGATGTTTGCAACCTTAGCTGGGACATAGATATGTGATTCTAACATTTAATAGAGCACTTAGCAATAAATATTCATCAATATTCAGTTCTTAGTAACAGCGCAGACAAACCCTACTTACAGAGCATCACAATATTCAACCAAAACCACATCTAATAGCACTTAGCATAAAAGGAACATATTAGATCTAGCAGATTCAGGCACTAAGCATACTCACATGGGTCAGATCTAACATTCCTTCTCTTTATTAAGCACAAAGCAACATCAATTCTATCTAACATTCATCTATATCATAGAAAGTTACACATAAACACATCAACACATCACACAAAGCAGAGAAACACAACATATATGTGGTTCACCCCCACCCTAGGGCTACGTCCACCAACTCTTATTCTCTTCTATTATCTTCGGTTAATCAGTTACATGCACAGAGCCTCAAAAACCCTACTCCGCATAGGACAGGAGATCTATGCACTTCTCTAGATCCTCCTTCCCCGAGTTAGGTTCAGCACAATGCCTCCTCTCGATCTCTTACAGTCCCTTGCACTTAGCCTTATCAGTCTTACATAGTATGCATAGATCACTTACAATCCTCTGATCACATAGATCGATCACTACTTTATACATCACCTAGATTCTATATATATATATATATATATATTACAAAAGTGGGCCTAGGCATGGGTAAACCCATGGGCCGACCTTCCCATACCCATTACATGATCCCAAAACCCAAAAAAACCCAAAAAGGGGATGAGATCCCGCGATCTCTTCTTTGTCTTGCGCTTTGTTTTCAACAGCCTGTCAAAGTCCCAAAAATTGGTCAATCATGACCAAGTATCCTCAAAACTTGGTCAAGGGCCAATAGGCCCCCAACACTCACTTGTGACTCATCTCGAGTCACTCTGATCTGGGTAGTTTTGTTTCGAAAGCCTCTATCTTGTCTCGAGCTTCTTTGACTTCTTTTTGTGCCACAACCTCCTATTCAGTGAACTCTTGGATGATTGCCTCGTTCACAGGTCCTTCCAGGCATTGTTCTGCTGCAATGACAACTTGCTCCAGTTCTGCTCCTCAGCCTTCAATCTCTGTGAACAATTTGTAAGCCTCATCCTATACAGGTTGGAGCCTCTGAGTCACTTCCATGACTCTTCTCTAAATATTATGGACCTGTTGTTGGGCAGTGTGCTTCTTCTGGGATCGCTTCATTCTTTCCATGGTTGACAGGGGCTTCAATTGCACCTGTATTGTTTCTGCTTGTTTCTTCGCCTCTTGGAGATGCGACTCTAGTGCCTTCAATTCTGCATTCTCAATGAGTTTCTCATAAGTCTAGGCACTGTGATCATTGAGTTTCTTGCATTCCATGGCAAGAGCCTTTATTCTCTCGACTGCGCTCCTGGTAGTCACTTCTCTTTGGTCTCTTACATCCTACGAAGTGTTGGGCACTGTGCGGAGCTCTAAATATGATATTCTTTGTTGTAGTTGTTGGATGGCTTCCACAAGCTACTCTACTTGATGCTCAACCCAGTATTCTACCTATGGCTCGCAGCCTGCCACAGAGAAAAGTACTATGTTGACTGCTTCTTTTACCTCGAGTTTCCCTACGAGCAATTGTTCCTTTTCTTGTTACATTTGCACTTTCTCCTCATCAAACTTTGTCTAGAGCGCAATCTTCTCATGCTCTGCAACTCGATGTTATTCTATAAGTACTCCTTGAACTTGCTTCAAATATTGATTGTCTTGTTTTGTTTCTTCTTGTGCTTGTCGAAGGTGAGATTCAGTTACATCTGCTAGTCGATGGAGTTGGCCTGGCTCATCTCCCAACTCTTTTTATCCCGATGGCAAGGGCGCATTGGAGACTGTGTGACTGGAATGAAAATCCTGCTCTACCCCTCGGAGTTTGACCTCAATTCTATCATACATTTATTCTTGCTTAGCTTCTTGTTTCTCCGCGATTTCCAGTGAAGCGTCGTTTAGAGTTGCTATGATGAAGTCAAAGTCATCAGGAGTAAGTGTAGTCTGCATCTTGTTCATGGTGGATTTTGATTTCTTTCGGGAAGAAGGTTTCGGGGGAAAAACCTTCCTCTTCTTCAAGGGGTCAGCCTCATCTCTGGGTGGTGTTACTTAGCCTTTCTTTTGTTCATCTCCTCTATCTTTCATCCCTTCTACATCGTCATCACCTCCTCTCTCAGGTGATACAGAAGCAGTCTTCCCTGAGGCACTGTTTAAATCTGAGACCTCCTCAGTCTTCTTTCTTCTATTGGTTCTAGGTGTGTCCTATTCTTTGTGAGTGGTCTCTAGGCTATCCAGTTCAGGATCAAACATCTCTGTAGGGTCAGCAGGGATAAGGAGATATGCGGACCAGTCCTTAGTGATCTCCTCCAGGTCTTCTTCTATAATATTGTAGTACGATTGCACTTGCTCCTTATGTTCATTGGCTCGCACTGTAATGTAAATAAAATGTCGATCTACGTTGAACTTCATCAGGGGTTGGAATATTTGTAAGGTTTTTGGATTCATGCAAGTCTCATCTTCGATGGATCTCTTCAGTTGAAGGTAGTACGTATGAAAAACATCATTCGACTTCCACTGTTTGTTAATATCGCTTGAGTACCAAAGTGCAGCGAACTTCGCAACAAGCGGGGAAAATGGATCGATCTCTAGGAATTTCGCACCTTCCGGCATATCCTAGGCAAAAAAGGTGATAAGGATCAGGAGCCAGCTAAAATGGAACTCATAGCCCTGATCCTAGGCTTCACAGCAGTCTAGTTCGAGTTGATTGACTAGGTACTTCACCCAATTCATCTGTAAGCCTTCTACACACTTCCCCATGAGGTCGACGACAAATCCCATGACCTGTGTGGGTCGATTCTTTTGTACTAGATTTCCAGCTATTAACTGACATGATAGGTGCACTGTGCCATTCTGGATGGAGGCTACCTTGTAGCCTCACATCCCCTTCTCGACATCATCGTATGTGTCCTTAATATTTTGTGCTAGCGCACGATCTATGGATTTTCCTGGGTAGAACTCATGCGGGTCTGGTCCTTGCATACTCAACTCCGTGATCCTATGGATCAGTGTCGGATCGACTATAATACGGTGGTCTAGCCATAAAAATCCACCGTGGTAACACGAGAACAATAGCTTGACATAGGCATTGACTTCCTGGTGCCTTATGAAATGTGGGATCTTCATTATGTTTAACAGGGTGGACTATGCGAGGTTCATCATCCACGGTTGAGGGATTATCCTTGAATTATTTCACTTCGTCTTGGTCAGGTACTTATACGGGGCGAGCGTATTGTAGTTTTTGTGATCTCCAAGGTTGAAGTCACTGAACTTCAATGCTGTGATCTTATCCTATTGTGCGCAAACTGCGTGTATCCCCTTCGGGAGGTACGCAGTAATCATGGTGTACTTGAATTCCCTTGGAACACTATCTCGACTCACTGCTCCGGTCAGAGGTGGGATGTAATCTGGAAATATGGATGGGATCAAATTCACGTTGGCTAGGTCATATCTATGTTTAGTTATCTTTTCCACTTATGGTCGGGATGATCCGGCTCTATAAGCAGTCAACGGAGAGGCTTGCAGTCCTCTCGTTGATGATGCTTGAATACTTGCAGACATTGCTCTTTCAGACATTACCCTCTTAGTCATTAGGTCAATAAGAACTTCCTCGACTATTTCCTTTACAGCGCTAAGCTCGTCCAACATGCACGCTCATGGTTGAATGTCTTGGGTTCGAAGAGTAAAAGATTAATGCAACAGGATAGATGGCACTAACATGGTGATCACTGTGTGAAATAAACTGTGTTGTGAACTCTGATAGTCACGATTGGAAAAAGTGTTCTCGTTGCATGGAATGATGGGATAAATA